>JAVSCE010000775.1:0-78250 GCA_032199065.1 Smutsia gigantea | reverse complement strand
ATGTTGTACTCATGCCTCTGTCCCTTGCTTTTCACATTTAACAAAGTGTCTTAGAAGTAATTTAATCCTCTTATACTATAGCAGACATCTGATGGCTTTCTACCTGGTGTCCATTCTCCCCTCCCTTCCTGAAGTACTCAGGTTTTCAGCAACTGGTTTGGGCTCCCCTACAAAGCATGCAGGAAGCATGCTGCCTTGGGCTGACTGGCCAAAGCCGAACAATACTTTCAATTCTCTCAGCATATGATCTAAGCTTGTACAGTCAAGATGATCTTCAGGACTTGCATGGAATGCTGGGGCAGAAGCACTCTCTTCTCCCTCAGAATGGAACAAGAAACCTAAATTATCATTGATAAGTCTCCCACAACCATGAGAGAAACAGGCTTGGGATGAAGCTATTATCCTTGACAGCAAAGCAGAGAGATAAGAAGAAACTGAGTCCTTGAGGATTTCCCATTTATGTGACCCAATAAATCTCCTTTATTATTTAAATGAGTTTGCAGTGAATTTTCTGTTACTTGCAACATAAAGACTCTTAACTGATTCAGGTACATATAAATCTACTTCATTCTTTTTAATGGCCTTAGTATGAACACATCACAATATACTTAACGAACACTCAGGTTATTCCAGGCTGCTAGTTCTAACCATACTCTAACAAGTAATGCATCTTCATGCAAATCTTCATGAATTCTTAGAAGCCAAACTGGAGATCTTAGGATATGTATATAGTTAAACTGACAAACTACATTTGGAAATACAAAGAACTAGTGAAGAAGTTGCCTTTAGGTGTGAAATGTGGTAAATGGGTATTCCCTGTATATTCTTATTAAATGACTTTTAAAAACCATGTGGATACTATTTTTCTCAAAGAAGGAAAATAACTGCATTTAGAAGCATTAAATTGTGTACCTTTAAAGGCACCTTAGAAATAATCAGGTCCAGCTGCTCCATTGGACAAATGAGGGAACTGAGTTCCTGGGAAATTCAGGACTTTGTCCACACAGCAGTTGAGAGCAGAGAAGAAGTGAGAATCCAGGTTCCAGACTTCTCATTGGTGTCCTTCCATTAGTAGGGAGCTGAGAAGCCAAGTCTATCTGTGGCTGATGGAAATTGTGCCCACGTACAGAGGGGACATGTGTCTAGCACAAGTTAATCATTGCAACTGCCTTTTGTCACACAATGAATCAGGCATATGAATAAATCCTAAAACACTGAATTCTTGCCATGCTGCCTGCAGGGAGGGTGTTAGTTCCACTTCAGGAGTAGGAAACTAAGCAATTGAGACTATGGTTGACCCTTAAATAACACGGATTTGAACTGCACAGGTCCACTTATTTGCAGATCTTTTTCAATAAAGATATTGGAAAGTTTTTTTGGAGTTTTACAACAATTCGAAAAAACAATTTCTTTTCTCTAGCTTACTTTATGTAAGAATACTACATGATATATATAAAATATGTGTTAATTTACTGTTTGTGTTATTGATAAGGCTTCTGGTCAACCATAGGCTATTAATAGTTAAATTTGAGGATGGGGCCAAAAGTTATCTGGGGATTTTCCACTGTGCAGGGGTCAGCGCCCCTAGCCCCTGTGTTGTTCAAGGGTCAAATGCAGTGCTCTACCAGACAGTACACAAGAGCCAGGTCCCTAGCTGGCGGTGCCACCCACTGGATCTGAATGTGACATTTTCCAAAGGGGTCCCTTCCTAAGAAGAGGTGTGCTGAAGGACACTGGGTTTTGTGACGTAAACATGGAGCAAGGCGCCCCACTGCCACTTCTTTTTATTGCACTGAATGGCAGAGGGTTCCTTGGACATGTTTTTGGCAAAGGTCTACCCAGATTTCTGCGGCAAGAATGAAGCAGCCAAGCGGCTTTGCAATGACTTGGAAAAATTAAAATACAGAAACTCTTACCTGGGAGATGAAGGGTTTTTCTAGTTTATTTTAGTTAGACAAAAGATCACAGGTGTGTTTATTTATGGACAAATTGGACAAAACTCTTAATATATCTCTTGTCTCAAATTCCCACATTTTAAGTTTTCCTCACTCCCAAGACACATACTAGTTCTTTGGCATTGCTTCCACCCTCAGAGTTCTTTAATTGCTCCTCAGTTTGTCCTAAAACACTTTAAAACTGGAAAATGTCATTTAGTGCAACACCTTCAATTTAAAAATGTAAAAAGGGGACATCAGTGTTTTAATGGATTTGTAATAAGTCTATGCTAGCCTAGTGTAAGAGCTAGTTTTTCTGACTCCATGCCTCTTAATATCTCTAAATCTGGAATCATGTAATTAATTTTATTTCTTTAAAAAGTAATGTTCAACAAAGAACAGAAGGATCTTACCATATTGACAAATAGTCATTTTTCTGAAACATAAAATGTTGTTAGCTCTGCTTAAGTAAAAGAGTATCCTTACTTTATAAATTCATGTGGGAGCTTATAGGCATGACATTTCATGGTTATAACTTATTTTTAAATACTGCAAGAAAAAAGATGAAGCAAAATGCAAAATGTAAACAATTGTTAAATCTAGATGATGGGGCTTTTTGCAAATGACATGCTATTATACATAGAAAACCCTAAAGACTCCACCAAAAAACTATTAGAACTAATAACTGGATTCAGCAATGTTGCAGGATACAAAATTAATACATAAAAATCTGTTGCATTCCTATATACTAACAGTGAACTAGCAGAAAGAGAAATCAGAAAACAATTCCATTTACAATTGCATCAAAAAGAATAAAATACCTAGGAATAAACCTAACCAAGGAAATGAAAGATTTGTACTCTGAAAACTATAAGACACTCATGAGAAAAGACACAAATAAATGGAAGTCTATCTTGTGCTCATGGATACCAAGAACTAATATTGTTAAAATGGCCATCCTGCCTAAAGCAATTTACAGATTCAATGCAATCCCTATCAAAATACTGACAGCATTTTTCAGTGAACTAGAACAAATAATCCTAAAACTCATATGGGACTAAGGAAGACCCAGAATAACCAAAGTCATCCTGGGAGAGAAGAACAAAGTTGGATGTATTAGGCTACCTGACTTTAAGCTATACTACAAAGCTACAGTAATCAAAACAGTATAATACTGGCAGAAGAACAGACCTATAGATCAGTGGAACAGAATAGAGAGCCCAGAAATAAACCCACACATATATGGTCAATTAATATAGGATAAGGGATCCATGAATATACAATGGAAAAAAGACAGCCCATTCAATACTGTTGTTGGGAAAATGGACAGCTACATGCAAGAGAATGAAACTGGATTACTGTCTAACTCCATACACAAAAGTAAACTCAAAATGGATTAAAGACCTGAATGTAACACATGAAACCATGAAACTCTTAGAAGGAAACATCAGCAAAAATCTCTTGACCATAAGCATGAGCAATTTTTTCCCTGATAAATCTTCTCAGACATGGGAAACAAAATAAAAAATAATAACAAGTGGGACTACATCAAACTAAAAAGCTTGTGTACAGCAAAGGACACTATCAGCAGAATAAAAAGACAACCTACAGTACAGGAGACTTGATTCATAAACAGTTTATCTGATAAGGGGTTAACATTCAAAATACATAAAAACCTCATATGCCTCAATGCCAATAAAACAAACAACCCAATTAAAAAATTGATGAAGGACCTAAGCAGACATTTTTCCAAAGAAGAAATACAGATGGCCAACAGGCATATGAAAAGATGCTCCCCATCACTAATCACCAGGGAAATGCAAGTCAACACCACAGGAGGTATCACCTCACACCAGTTAGAATGGCCACTAGCCAAAAGACAAGACATAACAAGTGTTGGAAAGCATGTGGAGAAAAGGGAACCCTCCTACACTGTTGGTGGAATGTCAGTTGGTGCAGCCACTGTGGAAAGCAGTATGGAGGTTTGTCAAAAATCTAAAAAATAGAAATACCATTCGACCCAGTAATTCCACTTCTTGGAATTTACCTGAGGAAAACAAAATCCCTGATCTGAAAAGATACATGCACCCCTATGTTTATTGTCACATTATTTACAATAGCCAAGATATGAAACAAGTTAAGTGTCCATCAATAGATGAATGGATGAAGAAGAGGTGGTACATATACACAATGGAATATCATTTAGCCATAAAAAAAAGAAATCCTTCAATTTGCAACAACATGGGTGGATCTAGAGGGTACTAAGCTCAGTGAAATAAGCCAGGTGGAGAAAAACAAATACCACATGATTTCACTTATTTGTGGAATCTAAAAACAAAACAAAACAAACAAAATAGCAATAGACTCAGAGACACTGAGAGGTGACTGGTGGTTAGCATGGGGAGGGGTTGAGGTAGATGGGTCGGGGTGGGGCGAGGGGGATAAAGGGACACAAAAATTCTCAATCATAATATAAGTTGGTCATAGGGACAGTAGTACAGCATGGAGAATATAGTCAGTGATTCTGTAACATCTTGCTATGTTGTCAGATAGGAACTGCAGTAGTGGGGGTGAGGATAATAATATGGGTAACTGTTGAACCACTGTGCTGTATATTTGAAACCCATGTAAGATTGTATATCAATGATACTTCAATTAAAAAAAAGGAAAATGAAATCTGTCCAACCCGTAAAAAAAAAAACTAGGTGATGGGGAAAGGGTGGTCCTTGTATTGTTCTTTTACTTTTTTTAGTATCTAAAGACTTTTTATTTAAAAAAGGAAGAAATATCATACCAGCACATTAAGTTCATCTTAGAATTAAAAAATTTCATTTTTCTAAAGTAATACATGTTCATTGATGAAATTTAGAAACTATTGGTCTACAGGAGAAAAATAAATTAACTGTATCCATCTCATGGTTTTATTCAGAGAAAACTATTATCAACATTTTGTCAATTGATAGACAGTATTCTGTGTATAAATTTTTCACAAACATTTATCTGAAAATGTGAATCATACTTAACAGTATAATTTATAATCACATTTTTAACTTAACATAAATATTTTCCCTTGTTATTGAATTATTTTCTATATCTTTTCAGGGATGCATATTAATTTGTCATTATTTATTTAACCAATTTCCTATTTTAGTTCACTGTGAGGTTTTCCCCCTTATGTAATGATTAGCAGCACATTTCTGGAGCCCATGCTGCATACATCCGTGATTATTTCCTCAGTACCATTACAGAGTCTTTTTTATGTACCAGGCACTGTAGTCAATATAGGCTTTATATACATTTCTTATTTAATCTCCTAACCAGTGAGATATATATTTTTACTACCCTCATTTTACAGATAAAAATTTTAGTCTGAGAAGTAAGTACATAGACTTAAATTTGTGAGGTGAAGTCCCACAGTTCATGTTCTGAGACACCAAGTTCCCCTGTTTATATGTCCTGGAAGTGGAATTGCTATGAACCATTCAGAGATTTTGTATATGTACCATCATATTGCTTAACAGAAAGGTGGTAGTACTTATCTCACCATGGTACTGACTTAAAAAAAAAAAAACAGTGCCAGATTGATTTAATTTTGAATTCTCATTATTTACAAAAAAGTTGGTGTTTTTCTTTCAAAAAATAAAAAAAGAGACTTTTCCCTTTAGAGTCTCCATTTCACTGCTGAAACTAAGACCATAGGGACAGCTTTCTCTCCTTCAGCTATTTCCTTTATAACTTCCAGGATTTTAAAAACCAACTAAGTGGTGTTCACTGGCTCAAGTGTACATGAAGTGGTCTTGGTATCTCCCCATGTCTGACTGACAATGTCACTGTAACAGGATCATGCTAGAGATTGCTAGTAGGTGATTAAAATCTGTGTTTTCTCCTTTCTTGGGGGCACCTAGCTACATTTTCTAGGTTTCCTTGCAGTTTGGTATGGGCATTTGATTGAATTATAGCCAGTGGAATGTGTGTTGATGTTGAAACCTCCTATAGATATTCCTCCAACTCGTTTTTCTTTGCAAAGGATAGACTAGGCACAAACTCAGAGGAGACCATGGAAACCACGTCTTGAAGATAGCCCATCTCTCAGCTGGGGTCTCAGGGAAATCATGGCACATAGCATTGGATGGAGACATGAACAAAGATTAAAATTATGTTGTTTCAAGCCATTGAAATTTTGAGGTTTGTTTGTTACAGCAGCTAACATTGATCTGATTAATACAAGGGCTTTTGCTTTATATATTTGGAAGATCACTGACACCTCTGCTGGGTTCTTTCCTATTCGTCAAGGAAATCTGATGCCCTTTGCCCTTATGCTCACTTACATCAATGCTATGGGAGTCTAACATTTGCTCTGAGAGATGCTATTTGCTTGGGGAGGGGTGAAATGACAGTACAACTTGTTTATTTTTTGCTTAAAAAATGTATTCTCTTTTGCACTTCAGGTGCAGAAAGGTAAGTTAATTATTCTCATTGGTCTCTGAAAGACCCCTCACTTGTTAAAATTATATTTTCCCTTCATTCCTGATACTCCCATTTCTTTCTCTCTGCAATATATACATTCTAAGGTGTTTGATATATTCAGGTGGATTTGTAGGTATTCTTAAAGTATTGGTTGGTTTTATGGGTTTTCAATGTATTTATATATAAAATCATGCTACAGATCTAGTTTCATTTCTGACCATTTTCACTCAACAGTTTTCATAACCTGTATATATTATGCATTTGTCTCTAATTTGTTAAGTCTACCTGTTGCATAAATTAGCACCCCATCTGCTCCTAGAGATGGACTTTTAGACTGCCTGCAACTCATCACCCTACAAATACTAAGCGAAGAACAGTGCATGCCCTGTTATGGCTGTGTGTGAGACTTTCCCTGAGGGACACGTGGGGTTGCTGGATTATGGGATATAACTTCCACCAGGTTGCTTTACAGAACAGCTTGCCACTGACATTCTCAGTGCACGAGGGTCTCATGGCCCCATGTCATCCTCACTAGCTGGCATCATCCTCCCTTCCAACTTTTTTTCCATTCTGATAAGTGCAGAGAAGAATGTCATCCTTCTTTTAATTCACATATCTCTGATGAACAACTAGTGCATACATCTCTTAAGTAATGCCTTAGCCATTCAACTTCCCCTTCTGTGCACTGCCTGTATTTCAAAGCAAACCATCAGAACATTCCACTTCCTCACAATCCATATGAGAAACCCTGTAGGGGGTATGAAAAATACATCTTAGCTCTTTCTGATATCCAACTTAAACTTCTCTTTAGATTATGTTACAGGCTATCTACAACCCACTAGATACTTTCAGTCATTCATTCCAGAAATATGTCAGGCACTATATCAAGCATTAGGGATAAAGAGCAGAATATAAGTTGCAGGACACCTGGCCTCCTGGTGTTTGTGAAATGATAGAGAAGATAGATCAGTACCTTGTTATTGTACTTTCTGGAGGAGTAAACATCAGGGTGTGAGCTACTTGTACCTAGATAAATGGTAAGATTCCTCTTCCATCTTTCCTTTTCTCAACTGAATTTTCAGTGTCCCTTGTCAGTATAAACTATGGCTCACTGGTATAGGCTAATGGATGCTTCAAACAACTACCAAAAGGAAGAACATACTGCTCCCAAACCTCACTAATTCAAAAGCTCAGTGAGGCATCTTTTCTTAAGAAGAAAATCTTAAGTACCAAAATGTTTTGCCTGTATATGCTCTCCTTAGAAAAAAAGAGCCATATGTAATCTAATCCACCACCACGCTCCCTCCTCCGCCGGATTTGTAGCTGGGAGAATGAAATACAGGGGGATGCAAAAAATCCTCAGTTGTAGAGCCTTCTGGAGCTCTTCCCAATACACCACCCTGGTTCCATTTTTTTAATGTTGTTTTCATTTGAAACTAGATTCATGCAGCTTGCTCATGCAAAATGAGAATGAAAAAAAAAAGGGTCTGGAAAGGAAGAGAAGGATTAAATAGAGCTCTGCTAGGACGTAGCCATCATGATCTAATGCACCATGGGCAGCGCAACTCCAGGGAGCACTGACTTTCAAGGGCTGGAGCTCCAAGGGACAGCTGGCACTCAGCTGGCTATGGAGCTGACCTTGTGTGGCCTCAGCGTCTCCCATAAACTGAACTGATGCTATTTAGGCTTTTGAATTTTTTTTTTAACATGCGGCACAGGAAATTTTTCCTCAGTGCATGTAAGAGCTGTTTGATTCCCCAAAGGAAAAGATTTGGCAAGTCAGTTAAGAGGAAAGTAGAAGCACTGAACACATGAGCACATTTTAACAATGTCCAAGTGTAACTTTTATTGCCAATGGTAGACATGCCCTGGAATTTGAAACGCAGCCCAAATGCTAAATGCAATTGTTTTTTTATCTGTGAGGAGAATGTTGCGGTTTCATTCTGAGGTGAGTCATTTTGTTCTGATTTATCCAGTTAGTAAATGTATCTGATTTGTTTTCATTAGGGAGCTGAAAGTTTGTTTTTGTTTTATTTTTGTTTTAGTTCCAGTGAAGGAAATTATGAGGTCTGGTAAGAAAATGAGGAAACAAACTTCTACAGAAATGCCCAATGAAGATAAAGCCATGATGTCACCTGCCATGTACAATGAAGAAGGTTTGGAATCTTGGCATTAAGAGGGAATCTTGGGATTTCAGAAGCCCAGGATTTTGCTGTCAGTCTCTGACAGCATCTTTACAAGGCCATCTTGGGTTGCCAAATCAGAAAACTAAGCCTTTTGTGCTGTGTGATCTTAATTTCATCCCATCTATTAAAAGGTTTTGTGATGGGGTCTAGGTGACATTTATACATTTACCCAAAAACCTGAAGTTTCTTCAGGCCTACTCTGCAGGATTAGATCACTTGGTCCAATTAATCAGTTAACTCCTCAATCTGATGAGAAATATTTGCTGAGTGCCTATTGCCTCTAGGCTCTGTATGGGCCAGCTGACACTATGTCTTTGCTGGCAAGCAGATACTGTGGCTGAATAATTCAGCCATAGTGATATTGTTTGTTGTCAATTGTTTTCCATAGTTATATTACTGGTTGTCAATTGTTTTCTTACACCTTTTGTAGTAAATAAATTGT
Organism: Smutsia gigantea; assembly: GCA_032199065.1. Taxonomy (NCBI): domain Eukaryota; kingdom Metazoa; phylum Chordata; class Mammalia; order Pholidota; family Manidae; genus Smutsia; species Smutsia gigantea. The sequence goes on along the minus strand of JAVSCE010000775.1, from coordinate 69,221 downwards.
GAACATTAGGATAACACATTGTTCCCCATTAACTTGTTTTCTTCTTATTCCTTAACCTAAAGCAATAGTGCATAATATCATAGCATTTTTGACAAATTTTATCATACACATTTCATCATATAACATATGCCGTATAGATATATATGTTTTATCATGTAATAACATTCTCACTGAAGAAGAAACAGTGCTGAGTTATCCATGAAATGGTCAACATATTATGAGAACACAAAGTGATCAAGTGCTATTCAGTTTTCATTTAAATCTTCTGTATGGGAAAGATCCAAGCTAACTTGAATTGCTTAGACTATAAACAATTTGTTGAAATAGAAAAAACAAGACAAACAAAACTGCTTGGAAATATTTTTTTTCCATTTTTTCCTCCATGCTTGTTTTTCAGTTCTCCCAGGACTACCAATACATTGTAAACAATATTTTGTCTTAAATTTAGGGAATGTATTGTCACTGTAGTGACTTCTGTCCATGAAGAATTTATCAGACTTTCTCTGGCTTCCATCCCTTGGCAGGAAAAACCTATTTTCGTGATCTCTGGGCATACCTAATATTTAAAAAGGTAAGCCTGTGTAACAAACGTGAAAGAGTTCCTCTACATGCCCTGATGGCTTTACTCAACCATGTTTCCTCTTTTATCATTTGTTGGAAAAACCCTTTACTATCTCTTCTTAGTTCTTTGTCCTTTGTTAGCTACAAAGAGCAGATTTTCTTGTGTAAATCCTTAGTAATTAAATGAGCACTTCAGTGGCTGTAGCCTTCAATGGCCTGTTTCCTAGGTTTTTGTCTTTGACAGTCATATTTTGCAAAGGCCCCTGAGATGACTCGGCATCTCCCCCTACTTAACACTAAACCAATTGAAGCCCCTGCTCACTGCATGAAGGAGGAAAAGATTCATTAAGGGCACTTCATTAAGGAGCTGAAAACGGGACGCTCTCAATGTGCCTGAACCAACTGCAGTCCAGAGAAGCTGTCTATTAGGAGAGCCACAAAGACAGTTTCGGAAACTGAACTCCAGCTCCAGTGCGTCGGATTAGGGAGAGTGATGGGATTAGTGTTTAATGACTTGGGGCTGGAGACAAAGGGAATTTCGACAAAGAGGCTTAGATATGGAAGAATTAACACTCTCTATTCCAACCAGGCCTCTGACGACTTCCAGCATTCTTTTCAGACTCAAAAGCCAAGGGAAGAAGCGGGGGGGGGATAAGATGAGCATAGCTTTAATACTTTCCTAACTTTTTTGTTTAACCACAACACTGAGGAAATAAAAGAACCCTCTTCACTCCCTTGCATGTGAAACCTCTTTTAAAAATAAGCACCTACAATTGTATAGCTAGCCCCAAGGTGAGCTTGCCCGGGGCCTCGGCATTTGCCTGAATGCCTCTCTGTCTCCCAATGCAGGGGCAAGTTGCAAACCGACGTGGACACTGAACCCAAACCCGTGGTAGCTGAGGCCCAGCTAAGTGGCTTTCAAAGTGCTTCCCTCTCCATGGCTGTTTATGTCACAGGTGCAACCGAAGGGACAGAGAGAAACTGCTTCATCGTAAAACCTCCTCCTGGCCCCTTCTGGCTCAGACTCAAATGATGCCAAGGTCTATGGCCTGAGAAGCGCTTCGTGAAACGAGGTTATTATCCTGCCTACATGCGGGGATAACTTTGGAAACATGCTTGAAGGTTGAAAGTGCCCTTGAAAAAGAATGAAGTCAACATGGAGAAGGGATGACGATGTTGGGGCTTATCTATAACATTTCCCCCTGCTTGGACAAGAACACAGTTTCATTATCTAAACAAGAAGCCAGATTTAAGTGGCTGACCCTGGAGTGGAGTATTATTCCCGAGACTGTTAAGTAAATAGACTCTGAGCACTGAATGCCTTCGAGCAGTAAGTGTGTGATTATGCCCTGCTGCTGTAAATGGCAAAATGCAGGTGCAAATGCCACTGTAGGCAAAGGCACAATCCAAATAGTGCCGTAAAAGATCTCGCGCTGTAAACCAATTCAACGTGTCCTCATTTTTAACCAGACTAAATCACTTGCAGAAAAGCTGGGTATTCATTTCATGTGTTAGTCTGGATGAAATGGTCCTGGAGCAGTGCTAGACACCAAGGTATTATTTGACCCATGTGGTTTAGTGGGACAAAGGCAGCCCCCTGCCGTAATCCATTCAGGGGCAATACTGGCACTCAGTGTGAAATTAAATACATTGCAGGGAAAGAGCTTAATGCGTTTTATAGGCAGTTGTTCATCCACATCAAACTTAGTTTTTAAAATCCCAACATTTGATCCCACGACAGGAACAGTGCCTCGAGTCAGAGATGGCCACTCTGCGCTGCCAGGAGCTGGAAAGGAGGCACAGCCCAGACATCAGTGGAGGTACAGTTGGCTGAAAGGAACTATTTCCAATCATCTTTGTTCTACTGAGACACTCAGATGCCAAAGGCCCGGGTAGCATTTGATCAAGTTGCTACAGGGCTTAGACCTGCGTTTATTGCCCCTTACTTTTCTGCTAACATTTTGGCTTGGAAGATCGATGTTATTCCAGCACAGTAAAACTCCCTTTTCTTGTAGTTAACTTGAAGTAGGGTATAATGGGCTTCCCTCACCTCACTCCCAGTCCCTCTTGACCCCAACATGGTCTAGCAGTCTGTTCTTTGTTAAATTGAAAATGTGTAGAAATTTTTATAGAGATCTTCAGCTATATAAATAGCTTTGAAAATTGTTGTAACTTTAAAAACAGGTCAGAAAGGAAATTGAACAGCTAGTGAGTTTCATACCATCCAGTCAGTTTTCTGAAGGGCTGCATTGGTCTTCCTGGTAAATGGTTGCTTTTATTGTTGGGGTTTCTACCTTTTTTTTAGCAGCTTTTAATAGGAAAGGGAGCCTTGGTGGAATTTTCTGATAGAATATCAGTATATCACTAATGGCTCTTGGCCCCACATTTGAATGTGCAGAGTCGCTTTTGTCTTGGGCATGCGACCTATATCCCCATGGCACTGAAGAGCATCCGGTTCTCCGTGGATGCTGATGAATTCCTCATGTGGCCAGTGACCCCCGTGTTCTCTCCAAGCCTGTTCCTGAACTCTTGAGGGTCACAGGTGGATCCTCTGTCCGCATCGATGGTGGCCTTGTGTTTTTGGAGCCTTCAGACCAAACTCTGCTACTTTAGGGACAAAAACTTATCAAAAGGCTCTTTGATGGTATCTTTTTTCAATAGTGGGCAAAGAGCTTATATCTCTTTAAAATATGGTGAAAGATAGAAATGCTTTGGCCTTAACATTGTATTGAAAGTTGAAGAACTCCAATACAGGGATTCTCAACCTTGCACTGGGAGCCGATACAATTGTTGCTGGGGGTTCATTAATCCATTTGTTGTGTAAGCATTCGCCTACGTGTCTCACACCTAGATTGTTATTTTTTAAATGATGTCTGTAGATGTTATGATTAATATAATCAATGTTATCTTAAAAGCTTTGCTGAGATTATAGTCGTTTTTATCATTATACGTTTTCTCAAGCCATACTAAAAGTTCAACTCACAATCATATAGTAGTCTGAAATATTTTTTTGTGGGGGATATATGATATGATATGGAACACTATTAATTGCCAGTAATAAAAACCAACTCAAACTAGCTAAAGTCAAAAAGAAAGGTTATTGGCTCAGGTGACCTAGAGATATGTTGAGCTCTGCCTTTGCTTGTCTTCATTCGCAGGGAGGCTTTGTCCACGAGTGATGAGAGGGTCCTGGTCCTTGCTCTATGGTTATGCAGTCCTGAAGGCTTGTGAACTCAAGAGAGACTTTCTCCCAACATCTGTATCAAACTTCAAAACAGAGTTCAGATTGGCCAGCCCTACTACATGGGTCTATCTCTGTACTAACCACAAGGGTTAAGCTGGAGAAGGTAATCTGAATGAGTCACATGGTCACTTTTGTTCTGGGAGGAGACGTGGAACCCTTGATCTTTACCCCTACCAGAGTCACATGGAGAAAGGGAGGAAGCAATTTTGAAACAAAAAAGGAGATGATAAACACACAAGTAATGCTTACTGACTGTAAAAGAGGCTTTCATATTTATAAGCCTTGGGACCCATTGTTCTGGAATACTTTCAACATCTAACTAGGATCTTCTAGCAGGTATTAGAAGTCAACTAAGCACAAATGAGGCCAATGGGAATACCTGGGAGACACTGTTTTTGCAGACGGTTCTAATTGTGGTTTGTGTACTTGCACGTGTTTGAGTGGGAGAAGAGGGAGAATGAAGTGTTGAAAGGGTTGCTACCAAAACAAAAAAATCAACAACCCAGCAATTACACTTCTGGGAATTTACCCAAAGAAAACAAAATCACTAATTCAAAAAGATAAATGTATACCTATGTTCACTGCAGCCTTATTTACAATAGCCAAGATATGAATGTATAAAGCAGCCCAGGTGAATGGATAAAAAAGATGTGCCACAAATACACAATGGAATATTACTCAGCCATAAAAAAGAAAGAAATCTTGCCATTTGCAACAGTGTGGATGGATGCAGAGGGAATCATGCTAAGTGAAATAAGTCAGAAGAAGACAAGTACCATATGATTTCACTTATATGTAGAATCCAAAAATACTAAAACAAATAAACAAAGCAGAAATAGACCTATAAATACTGACAACAGACTGTTTGTTACTGCAGGAAGGGAGGTGGGAGGATGGGTAAAATAGGTGAAGGGGATAAAGAGGTACAAATTTCAAATTATAAAATAAATTAGATAGGAATAGAAATACGACATAGAGACTATAATCAATAATGTAATATCTTGGTATGGTATCAGGGGTAACTATGCCCACTGTGGTGAGCATTTAGTAATGTATATAATTATTAAGTCATTATGATGTACATCTGAAACCAATATAATTCTGTTTATCAATATATTCCAATAAAAAAATAAAAATTCCCTTAAAATTCAAATCTCAATTCTTCCCTATAAATTTAGAGCAAAACAAAATAAACTTAAACACACAGACACACCACCAAATGGAAGCAAGCTATAAAAATTAATTCCAAAAAGACTAAAAATATTTATTTCTAAGCTCTCCATTTATCTTTCATTACTGTCTTTAATCATTTGTCTTTAATTATTCTTTTGGCATGGGCACTTTGGATAGGGAAGGTCACCCCTAAGATCCAGAGCTATGAATAATATGACTCCATTGCTAGGTCTCCATGTCATGTCCTATCTATGCTCTTTTTCCTGGATAATCACAGGCATCAGTAATTCTGTATTTAGTACCCATTTCTTTTCCTTATTCTATCAGTATCTCCACCTTTATCCCTCAGGCATCACCTCCTTATTTGCTTAATGTTTCTTATTTTCCCCATTCTTTGAAATAAAATTATTTAAAGTCCTTGCTTTACCTTTCTCAGCTACAGGCATTATGGGCACTAGTATAATGTGGGGAGTAGATCACTTAACTCTTCAAATAGTGATGGTGATGGTGATGATGAAGATAATGAACATTAATTTTTTTTATTAAGGCATTATTGATATACACTATTATGAAGGTCTCACATGAAAAAACAATGTGGTTACTACTTTACCCATATTATTAAGTCCCCCCCCTTACCTCAATGCATTCACTGTCCTTCAGTGTAGTAAGATGCCACAGATTCACTATTTGCCTTCTCTGTGCTACACTGATTTCCCCGTGATTCCCCACACCATGCATACTAAACATAATACCCCTCAATCCCCTTTCCCCTCCCTCCCCACCAGCCTTCCCACACCCCTCCCGTTTGGTAACCACTAGTTCCTTCTTGGAGTCTGTGGGTCTCGTGCTATTTTGTTCTTTCAGTTTTGCTTCACTGTTAAACTTCACAAATGAGGGAAATCATATGGCACTTGTCTTTCTCCACCTGGCTCATTTCACTGAGCATAATATCCTCCAGCTCCATCCATGCTGTGGCAAAGGGTAGGATTTATTTCTTTCTTATGGCTGAATAGTATTCCATTGTGTATATGTACCACGTCTTCTTTATCCATTCATCTACTGAGGGACACTTAGGTTGCTTCCATATCTTGGCTATTGTAAAAAGTGCTGCAGTAAACATAGGGGTGCATATGTCTTTTTGAATCTGAGAAGTTGTATTCTTTGGATAAATTCCAAAGAGTGGGATTCCCGGGTCAAATGGTATTTCTATTTTTTGTTTTTTGAGAAACCTCCATACTGCTTTCCACAATAGTTGAACTAGTTTACATTCCCACCAGCAGTGTAGGAGGGTTCCCCTTTCTTCACATCCTCGCCAGCATTTGTTGTTCTTAGTCTTTTCGATGTTGGCCATCCTAACTGATATGAGGTGATATCTCATTGTGGTTTTAATTTGCGTTTCCCTGATGATTAGTGATGTGGAGCATCTTTTCATGTGCCTGTTGGCCATCTGAATTTCTTCTTTGGAGAACTGTCTCTTTATATCATCTGCCCATTTTTTAATCGGCCTATTTGCTTTTTGGGTGTTGAGGCATGTAAGTTCTTTATATATTTTGGATGTTAACCCCTTGTCAGATATGTCATTTATGAATATATTCTCCCATACTGTAGGATGCCTTTTTGTTCTGTTGATAGTGTCCTTTGCTGTCCAGAAACTTTTTAGTTTGATGTAGTCCCATGAGTTCATTTTTGCTTTTGTTTCCCTTGCTCGAGGAGATGCGTTCAGGAAAAAGTTGCTCATGCTTATATTCAAGAGATTTTTGCCTACATTGTCTTTTAAGAGTTTTATGGTTTCAGGACTTACATTCAGGTCTTTGATTCATTTCAAGCTTACCTTTGTGTATGGGGATAGACAATGCAGTTTCATTCTCTTGCATGTAGCTGTCCAGTTTTGCCAACATCAGCTGTTGAAGAGGCTGTCACTTCCCCATTGTATGTCCATGGCTCCTTTATCATATATTAATTGACCATATATGGTTGGTTTATATCAGGGCTCTCTAGTCTGTTTCATTGATCTGTGGGTCTGTTCTTGTGCCAGTACCAAATTGTCTTGATTACTGTGGCTTTGTAGTAAAGCTTGAAGTTGGGGAGCATAATCCCCCCTGCTTTATTCTTCCTTCTCAGGATTGCTTTGGCTATTCAGGGTCTTTTGTGGTTCCATATAAATTTTAGAATGATTTTCTCTAGTTCATTGAAGAATGCTATTGGTATTTTGATAGGAATTGCATTGAATCTGTAGATTGCTTTAGGCAGGATGGGCATTTTGATAATATTAATTCTTCCTATCCATGAGCACAGGATGTGTTTCCATTTATTGGTATCTTCTTTAATTTCTCTAATGAGTGTCTTGTAGTTTTCAGAGTATAGGTCTTTCACTTCCTTGCTTAGGTTTATTCCTAGGTATTTTATTCTTTTTGATGCAATCATGAATGGAATTGTTTTCCTGATTTCTCTTTCTTCTAGTTCATTGTTAGTGTACAGGAATGCCACACATTTTTGCGTATTAATTTTTTATCCTGCAGCTTTGCTGAATTCAGATATTAGTTCTAGTAGTTTTGGAGTGGATTCTTTAGGGTTTTTTTATGTACAATATCATGTCATCTTAAACAGTGACAGTTTAACTTAATCCTTGCCACTCTGGATGCCTTTTATTTCTTTGTGTTGTCTGACTGCCATGGCTAGGACCTCCTGTACTATGTTGTATAGGAGTGGGGAGAGTGAGTCTTGTTCCTGATCTTAAAAGAAAAGCTTTCAACTTCTTGCTGTTAAGTATAATGTTGGCTGTGGATTTGTCATATACAGCCTTTATTATATTGAGGTACTTGCCCTCTATACCCATTTTGTTGAGGGTTTTATCATGAATGGATGTTGAATTTTGTCAAATGCTTTCTCAGCATCTATGGAGATGATCATGTGGTTTTTGTTCTTCTTTTTGTTGATGTGGTGGATGATGTTGATGGATTTTCGAATGTTGTACCATCCTTGCATTCCTGGGATGAATCCCACTTGATCATAGTGTATGATCTTCTTGATGTATTTTTGAATTCGGTTTGCTAATATTTTGTTGAGTATTTTTGCATCAACGTTCATCAGGGATATTGGTCTGTAATTTTCTTTTTTTGTGGTGTCTTTGCCTGGTTTTGGTATTAAAATGATGTTGGCCTCATAGAATGAGTTTGGAAGTATTCCCTCTTCTTCTACTCTTTGGAAAACGTTAAGGAGGGTGGGTATTAGGTCTTCACTAAATGTTTGATAAAATTCAGCAGTGAAGGTGTTTTGTTCTTAGGTAGGTTTTTGTTTACCAGTTTCAATTTCGTTGCTGTTAATTTGTCTGTTGAGATTTTCTGTTTCTTTCTGGGTCAGCCAAGGTTGCATTTTTCTAGAAAGTTGTCCATTTCTTCTAGGTTATCCAGTTTGTTAGCATATAATTTTTCAAAGTATTCTCTAATAATTCTTTGTATTTCTGTGGTGTCTGTAGCGATCTTTTCCTTCTCATTTCTGATTCTGTTTATGTGAGTACACTCTCTTTTTTAAAATGAACTTTAATATACCTTTTTTTCTGTGTTGAAGTATATTAGATATAGTTTTATATTGGTTTCAAGTATACAATACAAAGGTTCATCAGTTACATACATTAATAAATCCTCACCCCCACTAGTTGCAGTTACCATCTGTCAACATAGGAAGATGTTACAGAATCATTGGCTGTACTGCCATCCCCGTGACCAACTTATACTGTGATTGAGATTTTTGTGCTTCTTTACTCTCCTCACCCACTCAAACCAGCCACCCAACCCCTCACTCACAGTTACCACCAGTCACTTCTCAGTGTCTATGAGTCTACTGTTATTTTGTTCATTTTGTTTTGTTTAGTTTCATATTACACAAGCAAATGAAATCATATGGTATTTGTCTCTTCCCACCTGGCTTACTTATTTCACTTAGCTTAATACCCTGTACATCTGTCTGTGTTGTCGCAAATGTGAGGATTCTTTTCTTTTTTGTGGCCAAATAATATTCCATTGTATATATGTACTACATATTCTTTATTCATTCATCTATTGATGGGCATGTTGGTTGCTTCCATATATTGGCTATTGTAAATAACCAAGGCTTACACATCTTTTCAAAATTGAGCACTTATTATTTGCTAAACACTCTATATTATGTTACCTTATTTAATCCTTCACCAACTCTTTGGAGTAGTATATCCATTTTAGTTTTATTTAGAAGGGTTATACAGCCTTTGAACCCATTTCTGGTGTTTGATAAATTCCCTATAACATAGATTTGATGGAATTTCCCAGTATAGAAGCAAAAAAAAAAATTCAGATACTTGTTTCCCCACACTCCCTCGCAGCTAGAGCATGGACAAATTACCTTCACTAAGAAAAATACAGAGATACCTGCCTCAAACTTTAAAGTGGTAGCTAGAGACACAAATATAAAAAGCAGGAGAGTGGGGAGATTCAAGATGGCAGCATGAGAAGTGACACGGAGAACTCGTCCCAAAACCACAAATAGTACAAAAATATAGTTAATTAATACAACTAACTCTAAAACAGCAAGAAGAAAGAGGGCTGCATCAGACTGAATACAGACCTCACGAACAGAGCAGACCTCACAAAGCAGGGTAACGTACAAAAGCCTTAATCCGGCAGGACCCAAGTCCTTCCCCCACCCCAGCTCACCGGCAGGAGGAAGAGAAACGGAGCAGGGAGGGGGTGGAATCCTATGACTGCTGAACACCCAGCCCTGGAGGTCTTCTTTGTGAGTGGAAGCCTATATTGTGTGGTGCTCTGGGCATTGGGGAGCTCAGACTGGCAGAGGACCTCGGGGACTGACATCCTGGCCGTTTGTGGAAGACAGGATCCACACCCGGCTGCTCTGTGTGAGAGGAAGGGCTGGCGGTGTGAGAGGATTCCTAGCAGTGAGAGGGCTGCTGAAGTGGGGGGATTTGCATGGAGCTTGCTGTACGGGAGAAGGGAGAGCTGGACAAGGTTTTCTGGGCATGCTTTGCCCAGCTGTTTGGGAACATTGAGGAGCTTCAAGTGCTCCATCCCCGTGGCTGCCTACTCAGCTCTGAGGACCCCCACCATGACACACATCCTGCTGAGCCTTCGTACTGGCCTGCAGGTACCGGCGCACAAACCGACAGTCACTGCGCTGGCATCAGGCCAGTCAGAGGGAGTCCCCACCTACAACAGCTAGCACAGAGGCTTACACATGTATGCTTGGCCCACTGGCTCTGACGCTGGAGACAGGCACCGCAGACGGGAATTAGGAAACAGACCTTTCCTCCCCCCAGGCACCATCTGTGCTCCCCTATGACCCCCAAACTCACTGTAGGGGCTCAGCAGCTCTAGAGACTGGAGTTTCTGTGCGTTAGTGGGCACCACACAGAAATATGAAACGTTAGAAGAATGTGGTTCAGACCAAAATCTCACAAACCCCAGAAAAAGGGCCAAATGAAACTGAACTCACTGATTTGCTGAAAGAGAGTTCAAAATAAAAATCATAAACATGCTTATGCAGGTACAGAAAAATATTCAAGAACCATGAACAAATTAAGATGGAGATTCAATCATTAAGAAATTCCCTATATGAAATCAAACACACAATGGAGGGATTTAAAAGCAGATTACATGTGGTAGAAGAGATGGTAAATGGAATAGAAATTAGAAAAGAGGAATACAAAGAAGCTGAGGCAAAGAGAGAAAAAGAAGCTCTAAGAATGAAAGAATACTGAGAGAACTGTGTGACGAATGCAAACGGAACAATATTCGCATTATAGGGGTACCAGAAGAAGAGAGAGGGAAAGGGATAGAAAGTGTCATTGAGGAGGTAATTGCTGAAAACTTCCCCAGTCTGGAGAAGGAGATAGTCTCTCAAGCCATGGAGGTGCATGGATCTCCCAACACAAGGGACGCAAGGAAGACAACATCAAGACATATAATAATTAAAATGGCAAAGATCAAGGAAAAAGACAGACTTTAAAAGCAGCTAGAGAGAGAAGAAAGATCACATACCAAGGAAAACCCATCAGGCTATCATCAGACTTTTCAACAGAAACCTTACAGGCCAGAAGGGAGTGACATGATATATTTAATGCAATGAAGCAGAAGGGCCTCAAACCAAGACTACTCTACCTGGCAAGGTTATCATTTAAATATGAAGTAGGGACTAAACAATTTTCATATAAGCAAAAGCTGAGAGAATTTATCTCCTACAAACCACCTCTACAGTGCATTTTGGAGGGACTTCTACAGATGGAAGTATTCCTAAGGCTAAATAGATGTCACCTAAAGGATAGACAAAGAGTGCAGAATATTATTCATAACATACAAAGATTGGAAGAGGAAGAGAAAGGGGAAAAAAAAGAAACTTTAGGTTGTGTTTGTAATAGCACAAGAAGTCAGTTAAGTTAGACTGTTAGATAGTAAGGGAATTACCCTTGAATCTTTGGCAACCACAAATCTAAAGCCTGCAATGGCAATACGTACATACCTATCGATAATCACCCTAAATGTAAATGGCTGAATGCACCAATCAAAAGACAGAGTCACTGAATGGATAAAAAAACAAGGCCCATCTATATGCTGCCTACAAGAGACTCACTTCAAACCCAAAGACATACACAGACTGAAAGTAAAGGGATGGAAAAAGATATTTCATTCAACTAATAGTGAGAAAAAAGCAGGAGTTGCAGTACTTGTATCAGATAAAATAGACTTCAAAACAAAGAAAGTTACAAGAACAAAGAAGGACATTACATAATGATAAAAGGGCCAGTCCAACAAGAGGATATAAACATCTATGCACCCAACACAGGATCACCTACATATGTGAAACAAATACTAACAGAATTAAAGGGGGAAATAGAATGCAATGCATTCATGTTAGGAGACTTCAACACACCACTCACTTCAAAGGACAGATCAACCGGACAGAAAATAAATAAGGAGACAAAGGCACTAAACAACATATTAGAACAGATGGACCTAACGGACATCTACAGAACATTCCATCCAAAAGCAACAGAATACACATTCTTCTCAAATGCACATGGAACATTTTCAAGAATAGATCATATACTAGACCACAAAAAGAACCTTGGTAAATTCAAAAAGGTTGAAATTGTACCAACCAGCTTCTCAGATCACAAAGGTATGAAACTAGAAATTAATTACACAAAGAAAATGAAAGAGCCCACAAACACAGGGAGGCTTAATAACATGCTCCTAAATAATCAATGGATCAATGACCAAATAAAAACAGAGATCAAGGAATATAAGGAGACAAGTGACAACAATAATTCTACACCATAAAATCTGTGGGACGCAGTGAAGGCAGTACTAAGAGGGAAATACATTACAATACAGGCCTACCTCAGGAAAGAAGGAAAAATCCCAAATGAACAGTCTAAACTCACAATTAATGAAACTAGAAAAGGAAGAACAAATGAGGCCGAAAGTAAGTAGAAGGAGGGACATAATAAAGATTAAAGCAGGAATAAATAAAATTGAGAAGAATAAAACAATAGAAAAAATAAATGAAAGCAGGAGTTGGTTCTTTGAGAAAATAAAACAGAAAAACCCTTAGTCAGACTTATCAAGAAAAAAAGAGAGTCTACTCACATAAACAGAATCAGAAATGAGAAAGAAGAAATCACTACAGACACCACAGAAATACAAAGAATTATGAGAGAATATTATGAAAAATTATATGGTAAGAAACTGGATAACCTAGAAGAAATGGACAACTTTCTAGAAAAATACAACCTTTCAAGACTGACCCAGGAAGAAACAGATAATTTGAATGGACCAATAACCAGCAAGGAAAATGAACTGGTAATTGAAAAACTACCTAAGAACAAAACTCATGGACCAGATAGTTTCACTGCTGAATTTTACCAAACATTTAGTGAAAACTAAATACCCATCCTCCTTAAAGTTTTCCAAAAAGTCGAAGAGGAGGGAATACTCCCAAACTCGTTCTACAAGACCAACATCACTCTAATACCAAAACTAGGCAAAGACACCACAAAAAAAGAAAATTACAGACCAATACCTAAAATACTCAACAAAATATTAGCAAACCGAATTCAAAAATACATCAAAAAGATCATCCATCATGATCAAGTGGGATTCATCCCAGGGATGCAAGGATGGTACAACATTCAAAAATCCATCACCATCATCCACCACATCAACAAAATGAAGGACAAAAACCACATGATAATCTCCATAGATGCTGAAAAAGCATTCAACAAAATTCAACATCCATTCATGATAAAAACCCTCAACAAAATGGGTATAGAGGGCAAGTACCTCAACATAATAAAGGCCATATATGACAAACCCACAGCCAACATTATACTTAACAGCAAGAAGCTGAAAGCTTTTCCTTTAAGATAAGGAACAAGACAAGGATGCCCACTCTCCCCACTTTTATTCAACGTAGTTCTGTAGGTCCTAGCCACAGCAATAAGACAACACAAAGAAATAAAAGGCATCCATATTGGTAAGAAAGAAGTCAAACTGTCTGTGTTTGCAGATGACATGATATTGTACATAAGAAACCCTAAAGAATCCACTCCAAAACTACTAGATCTAATATCTGAATTCAGCAAAGTTGCTCAATACAAAATTAATATGTATAAACCTGTTGCATTCCTATACACTGATGGTGAACTAGCAGAAAGAGAAATCAGGAAAACAATTCCATTCACAATCACATCAAAAAGAATAAAATACCTAGGAATAAACCTAACCAAGGAAGTGAAAGACCTATACCCTGAAAACTGTAAGACACTCTAAAGAGAAATTAAAGAGGACACTAATAAATGGAAATCCATCCCATGCTCTTGGCTAGGAAGAATTAATATTGTCAAAATGGCCATCCTGCCTAAAGCAATTTACAGGTTCAATGCAATGCCTATCAAAATACCAACAGCATTCTTCAATGAACTAGAGCAAATAGTTGTAAAATACATATGTAATGAGAAAAGACCCTGAATAGCCAAAGCTATCCTGAGAAGGAAGAGTAAAGCAGGGGGAATTATGCTACCCAACTTCAAGCTCTACTACAAAGCCACAGTAATCAAGACAATTTGGTACTGGCACAAGAACAGACCCATTGACCAGTGGAACAGAATAGAGAGCCCAGAAAGAAACCCAAGCATATATGGTCAATTAATATATGATAAAGGAGCCATGGATATACAATGGGGAAATGACAACCTCGTCAACAGCTGGTGTTGGCAAAACTGGACAGCTACATGTAAGGGAATGAAACTGGATTACTCTCTAACCCCATACACAAAAGTAAACTCAAAATGGATCAAAGACCTGAATGTAAGTCATAAAACCATAAAACTCTTAGAAAAAAACATAGGCACAAATCTCTTGGACATAAACATGAGTAAATTCTTCATGAACATATCTCCCCAGGCAAGGGAAACAAAAGCAAAAATGAACAAGTGGGACTATATCAAACTAAAAAGCTTCTGTACAGCAAAGGACACCATCAATAGAACAAAAAGACATCTTACAGAATGGGAGAATATATTGATAAATGATATATCCTATAAGGGGTTGACATCCAAAATATATAAAAGCTCACATACCTCAACAAAAAACAAGCAAATAAGCCAATTAAAAAATGGGCAGAGGAGCTGAACAGACACTTCTCCAAAGAAGAAATTCAAATGGCCATCAGGCACATGGAAAGATGCTCCACATTGCTAATCATCAGAGAAATGCAAATTAAAACCACTATGAGATATCACCTCACACCAGTTAGGATGGCCAACATCCAAAAGACAAACAACAACAAATGTTGGCAAGGATGTGGAGAAAGGAGAACCCTCCCACACTGCTAGTGGGAATGTGAACTAGTTCAACCATTGTGGAAAGCAGTATGGAGGTAACTCAAAAACTCAAAATAGAAATACCATTTGACTCCTGAATTCCACTCCTAGAAATTTACCCTAAGAATGCAGCAGCCCAGTTTGAAAAAGACATATGCACCCTATGTTTATCACAGCACTATTTACAATGGCCAAGAAATGGAAGCAACCTAAGTGTCCATCAGTAGATGAATGGATAAAGAAGAGGTGGTACATATACACAATGGAATATTATTCAGCCATAAGAACAAAACAAATCCTACCATTTGCAACAACATGGATGGAGTTAGAGGGTATTATGATCAGTGAAATAAGCCAGGCGGAGAAAGACAAGTATCAAATGATTTCACTCATCTGTGGAGTATAAGAACAAAGGAAAAACTGAAGAAACAAAACAGCAGCAGACTCACAGAACCCAAGAATGGGCTAACAGTTACCAAAGGGAAAGGGACTGGGGAGGATGGGTGGAAAGGTGGGATACGGGGGGAAAAGTGGCATTATGATTACCCCATGTAATGCAGTGGTGGGGGACATGGGAAAGGCAGTATTTACAGAGAAGAGAAGGAAGTGACTCTATAGCATCTTACTACGCTGATTGTTATTTCTCAAGTAATGGTGACATCGGTGGCTTTAACATTCCAGTTTTAACGTCTGCATTGGCTGTGGCATAGTGGTGGTGGATAAACTCCATTATTAACTGTCGGGAGCTTCAGTGACAAAGTCCCTATCCAAATGGCTTTGTGCCATCTTTTTGACTGTGGTTCTGGTTATTGCCTAGACCCCCTTCTTCTGCTGTTTTTGAGTCTGGTTCACCAGTTTCTTGATATTTTTAAATAAATCAATATGGATGTTGTTCCTGGAGTAGAATCACACAGAAGCCTTATCCTTGAGCTCCCTCAGATCCTCAGGTCCTTGCAATAAATTCCCTCCTGCCTAAATCAGCCACAGTTAATTTATATTATTTAAAACAAAGAACCCTGACGGATATAGGGATGTTCTTTTTAATTTTCTTTTTACAGATTTGGAAACTGAGTCTTAGAGAAACAAATACATTGTGCAAAGTCAAGCAAATTGTATTAGAGCCAGTTGTACATGCAAAGTGCAGGTACAACTATACTACATCCAGTTTTACCCCAAGCCCATCCTTGGGACTCAATGGATCCCAGTGTGAGAACCCTGAGCTAGATGGCCTCTTGATTTGGTCCTTCCAAGTAAAACACCGTATAATAGTCTGGTATAATTAGTGAGCTCTTTCTCTCTCTCAATCACACACACACACACACACACACACACACACACACACAAAACCTCAGGGGAGAGTGTTGAGTTAATCATACTTCTCAGATTACAGCATACAATCATCAAGTGAAAGAATTTGAGAGGACCTGAAGTCACATATCATGTGGCAAATGCCTAAAGGAGCTAGAGCTGTTTGGCCTTAAGAAAAGAAGACTCAGACATGATGCCTTCTATCAGTTACTGTAAGTGTCATTTGCTGCAAATAATGAAAATGTAATTGAAAGTGGCTTAAGCAACATTACATTTACAATCTCATGTAGCAAGAAGTTTGGGGATGAGACATACAAGGGTTAGCCAATTCGGTTAAAGACATGGTTCCTTTCTTCCTTCTATTCTGCCATCTTCTTACACATGTTGTCTTGTCCCCAGCTTCTTGACATCAGTTGATAGTGATAGTCACATAATAGTATCGATTATTTTTGGAAGAAGCATGTAGACTTCTGCTCTTAACCATTACAGAGTAGCTGGTATCAAACAATGAGCCCACTCTGAAAATAACTGTAATGAGGCAATTCTTTTCAGGCACTGGGTACCAGGCAAGTGACTGTGATCCTTGAGGGAAAGGAACTCACAGGATGAGCCATACTTTTCTGCCTGGGGACACTTTCTTACTGTAACAAGTGGAGCCAAAGAGAGCAGTGGTCTCCATGAGCTGAGAAAGCAGAACTCAGAATTCCAGGCCTCTGAAGTAGCTGGAATTTCTGGGTATGGTACTGTGTAAGAGGGAGTTGTGGAAAGGGGACCTCCAAAGTCTACATGTGAATTGATGAAAAATTCCTTGGCTGAGGGCTGGGCTGTGCGGATAAAGGTTGGGATTCTGTGAAGCATGACAGAGAGAGACCTTTGTAGAGATATGACTGAACAGTAATAACAGAGGCCATTCAGTTTTGGGGAGATGTTGGAGCTCTGTCCATAGGAAAAAGATTTCGGGTATTTAGGTGAGACCAAAGAAAAGCAATGTTTTATAAAGGAATGAGAACTATGAGCTAGAGTAAGTGCCTGCCCTAGGAATAAGAAAAAATAAACACCCCCCCAACCCCAAACCCAAAATAGATCACTTTAGTAAATAATAAAACCAACATAAGAGGATCAGAAAAATCTACTGATAATTTGTCTGAAAGGACCAACTCAATATGCCTTAAAGGAAGATGATATAATTCAGACATCCTACAACATATCCTCCACAATATCTAGTATTGAATTTCATACTCTCAAACATGCAAAGAAGGAAAATATGACCTACAAACAAGGGGGGAGAAAAGCAATAGAAAGAGACCATGAGATAACTCATATATTGGTATTAGGAGACAAGGGTTTTAAAGAAGCTATTATTAATATATTCAAGGATTTAAAGGGAAAGATGGTCATAATAAGTAAACTGATGAGAGAAACTTTACAGATTTCACCTAAATTTAAAGTATAGTTTTAAACTATTGGTTTCAGTAAAAAAATGGCTTGGTGTTACTTTGGGTAATGCTGAGGTCTCCATTCCTGAAAGTGTTCACATAAATAAGTGTTCACAGGGATATTTTAAAGTAACATTCAAGCAATAGGTGGAATAATGAGGTAGAATACCGGGGAGGAGAGAGATGGTGTAAATAATATATAATTCCTGCCAACTCTCAGTCTGTTTCTCTCATCCTTACGTCTGGGAAAGGGGAATCACTGGACACACAGAATGAACTGGGCTCTCTGGTCCTGCTCTGTCCTCTTCTTGAATCCTTACTGGGGTGATATGTCCCCGGGGGAGCAGGAACTGCAGGGCGGGGTAAATCAGGTCACCATGGACCAATGGAGAGGTAGATTTACCTCAAACCACACTGTGAGGTGTGCCAGTCACAAACACCTGGAGAGAGTTTATCATCTCCTATACTCCTAGATTATTCCAGCCAAGCTACAGGAAAGCCTGTGAACCTTGTGTGACCAGATCTGAGCATAGCCATAGAGCTCCAAGCAGACATTGGCACAATCACTTGCGTACATGTCTCTCCTCTCCTCCAGTGTGAGCTCTTAAAGGGTAGGAACTGTGTCCACATACCTCCATATTGCCATCCAGTACCCAATACAATGCCTGATTCATAGATACTTGATAAGTAGTTGTTAAATGATTGAATGCATTCTAACCACCTAATCTATTTAGCCTGGTTTGAATTTTCAATAAAGCATACTACAGTCCCCAGCAGTCTCCAAAACTCACTAGTACTCTCCCACTCAAGGGTCCCCCTGCAAACAGTGAGGCACTTCATGCAGAACCTCTCTAAGCATTTCAGTGCTGAGTCTGAAAAGACTTTTTCAAAAGTTCAAGGAGATACATCAATGAATAGCAAAACTGGGCGTGACTCTTGATGAGAGCTTTAACACGAGTTAAGAAAAGTGGCTGTTTTTCCCCATGATTTTTTTCTTTGTATGTCAAGGGCATGGAGAAAGATCACACAAGTATTAAAGAAAGGGTCAGAAGAAGCCCCCTGCTTTCTCAAACTACTGCTCAAAATGTTATCAAGAGAGTCTCATATTTGCTCTCTATTCTCTCACTGTTAATGGTGCTGAAAGATCAAGAACAAAAAAATACCCTTTCCATGTTCAGTGCAGAGAAGGCAATTCAGGGGCTGCTACGGAAGAGAGATGGAGGCCCCCCTCCACCCACTCCTGCTCTCCTCTCTCCCCTGTCTTGTCCCTTTTCACTTTTACAGTCTTTTCTCCCTTCGCTTTTTGCTCTTTCCCCCTCTCCAAACCCTGCCAGGGTTCACAGTAGCTGTCCAAGCTGGGCATGCCCATTATCCGCAGGCGAATCTTACTTGAAAGCAGGAAACCAGAGGAATTCTTCTCTCGTGGTGTTTTCACTCTTTATGTGACTTAATCCAGGGGATTAACCAACAGATCAACTGGAGACCTCCTCTTACCATGACACAATGGGCAAGTTCAAGCAGGAATAGTGCCTGATGTCTGGTTCTGCTGGGAGCTAAGAACACAACACCTAAGGCCCTGGGCAGGGTGCTTCCCAAGAGGAGGCCCAGGTCATAGAGGAAGAGCTTGGCCGACACGGTGCATCTGCCTGCTGACTTCACGTGTCCCTCTTTCTCCACTCCTTGCCCCTCTGTCGTGCGGCCATCACGCTAGCCCTTCCACCACCATCTGGGCCCTGAGTTTCCCTTATCATCTGCCACTTACAAGCTTCACGGTTCCTCCTGCTTCTCCCTGTTCCCCACAGACCCTGCCCTGAATCCATTCCCTCCCTGCTGTGTCCTGAGTCCTAAGGTCTCACGGGTTCCTGAGGAGCGGAACTGGAAGCGAGGATTCTTGGACAAGTGACTTCAGTGGGAAAGCACTCGCAGGAGAAGGGGTGTGAGAGAAGCAGGGAAGACCAGAGGAAGAGAGCAAAGCAAGGATATGGTCTCAGCTGGAGACTAGCTCTGGAGAATGAACTGCCCCACGGAGTAGTTCTATCTTGCGACAAGAGGCCTGGTATTTTGCACATCTGCTCCAGTCAGACACTGGCTGCTGGCATAGGAGGAAGTAAACTCCCAGGTGAGATAGATCCCATTCACCCACAATTCCCCAAAGAAGAGGGCAGTAGGGGATGGGTGGACCTCCCAGTGAAAGAGATCTAGGTGGAGCGCTGTTCTATCTACTGCATGTGGAAGACGTGGTATCAGTGGCTTTAGATTATTCTCAGTTCATACCAGAGCATAAAACAATCAGAGCACAGGTGATGAGACTGACATCACTGTGAGAAAAAGGCTGACAGCCCTGTCCAAGGGGTGGTGCCAAATTTGCGGTCCATTTCTAGTAAGTGTAAGGTTTTTTTCACTGCGTCCCCAACTCCATCTTGTTAGTTTTTACACAAATAACAAAATCCCAGTCATGCATAACTTGAAAGAAGTCTCTCATAAACATTTCTGGGATTTTCCCAAGAGTACTACATTCTCCGGGCCACTGCACTCCACCCCTGATCAGAGCCACTGCTCCAGGCTTATTTGCCCCACTAATAATGCTTTCTTCTTGTCGCTCCACATCCTTCATTCCTCAAGTACCAAGGGTAGCAAGCTGAAGACGACTCAAAGGAGTCATGAAACTAGAAAGGAAAACTTAACCTGGATAACAGACTCCTGAACAATCCTACTGTCACACCTCTACTTCCATCAACCATGCCCTTTGCTGGGAGACTTGTTCCCTTTGTTAATATTCTCTTTGCCCTCAGCTGCAGGCCCCCCAAAGCAACCTTCTCTTTGCAGGCCCTTGCTTCCCTGGGACTCCCTGACAGCCAGTCTCCAGTTCACCCCAGGGGAAAGAGCATAGTTTGGTAATTCTTTGTGGGTATATTCATCATATTTTGAAAACATGTTTTATTTTTGACTAACTGTTTTTCCTCTTTAGTTTTATTTTATTATCTTGTAGTAATGCATGTATATTTCTAATCCACCTTAAACAGAGAAGTGCAGGATTAGATATTCAGGAAAATAATCTATCCATGTTTTCTATCAAGTTATTTTCCCTGATCATCTAATTCCACCATGGTAAGATTTTTAGGGGAAGTGTGGCCACTCACCTAAACCTGACATTTCTCAGCCTCCCTTGCAGCTGGGTGTGACATCCTGACCAGTCAGATATTCATAGAAAACAAGTGTCATTTCTCACTTATGTTAGAAGGGGGCATGGCTTCCCTTCTCTCTCCACACCCCTTTTTACCAGCTGTAAGCCAGGTCTTACACAGACAAATTAAACTGCCACAGGCTTGTGCTTACAAATGGAGCTTACACGTGCACCGCCATCCCACCAGCCACCTACTCCACCACATGAGCCCACATCAAACTCCATTCCTTCTGTGATCACTTAGTGCTAGTGACAGTAGTCACTCCATGTCCTTATGAAGAGGAGGAGGGCACTGCTGTCTGTGTCAACAAGATTGGCACCTGGGGATGGCAGAGTTTCAGGAGAGAGGGTGACCAGGTGTTCAACACCATGGGGAAGCAAAATCAACCATGAAAATGAAAGAAACTTCTCCCTTGTCTGAGCCAGTGGGTCTAGTCCAGCACCTAGACACGTGCCCTAACTAATTCCAGCTAGGTGAGCTAGGTTTTGTTCAGAGACTGAACCAACTGAGTGGAAGTCACAATGGTGGGGAGAAAGAGGAAGTGGCAGGGGAAAATGCTCCAAAAGAACAAATGGAGAGATTGGAAGAGTAATTGCTTTTAATGTCAAAGTTGTCCCTTGATCAGATGTGATGTGGAAAAATACATACAAAGGAAATAACCCCTTCCCACGGGTCCATCTACATTATACTCCATTTTTCACGCTTCCAAGAAGAAACAGATCCCTGTTGCAAATTTATTAAGAACATTAGTAGCTTGGTTTACTTGATTTGATGTTCAGACAATAGAAACAACATAAACCCCCTTTTGTCCTATTTTGCAAATAATGTTGAGTTTTTTGAGTAAAATAACTCCTTGTTGGCTTTTTAATCTTCAAGCCACTCTAATGCTATTTGACACACTGTGGCAATATTTTCAGGCTAGCCCAAAACACGATGCATACCCCAAGTACGTGAGAGGCCTGGTTTTAACTGAGGGAACCAAGATGTCTATAGCCTACATTTTCTCTAGGATTTTATAGAGTTTTATAAGGAGGGAATTATTATCAGATTCACCTAGGAATCCTTTTTTTTTCTTTTCTAAATAAAGAAGCCATTATATATTTAACTTGCTATAGAGATGATCGGATTTCCCCAAAATTCCTCCAAACAGGCCGGTTATCTTACCCAAGGAGGTTATCCCATAACACTGCCAACAGGATGACTTAGAACTGAGATGGACTCGTTTAGCTGGTTTCTTTGGTCCTAGAAACCTCTCCCCACTTGCCACCCCCACACCCATGCCTGTGTCTGCATTTTAAGTCCTGCTTTTCTTCATAGGCCTTCCTTTGGGACACCTTCCTACTGTTTTTACCCTCCGTCCACTCTTTAAATTCTCACACCATCCATGAGGCCTTCTTCCATCGTTTATTAAAGCTTTCTGTTCCCATACAGGGTTTCTGAAACCACTGCTTCTCCTTGCTTAGAGTCTGTACCACAACATTTAGCCCTTAGGCACATCACGGCTTGTCTCAGACAGGGTTGTATCGAGTGTATAGTTTCTCTCCTTAACTCAATGCTCAAAGGCGTAGATCACATCTTACCCAGATCCTCTATTTCTTGTAGATCTGAGCATCTGCTGGATGCATAGGAGATGCTTAACAGAAAGTAGTACATATCTAATTAAACTGATGGATTGGTTGTTAAAACTCACATGCATGTATTTTTAATTCCTTCTTCCAAAATGTCTTTAAACTTTTGCTCATCTTTTGTTTGTGTGGTGTGTGTGTGTGTGTGTGTGTGTGTGTGTGTGTGTGTGTGTATAAACAAATGTATGTGTGCATTCACTTAAAACTATTTATTGTTCCAGGCTCCATGCTGGCTGCTGGTGATAAGAAATTGAATGTGACAAGACCCTGCTTTTCTTTGTCATAGGTAGCCGAGGGAGTGATTATTTAGAGAAAGAACAAGTCAGGATGAAGAGATGCTTTGAGCAGAGGAGCCAGAGTGGAGATGTATTGTGCTCACAGTACAGAGGAGGAATCCAGGTACTGTGATTCTCTGAGGACAGTGGGGGGATTTGGGCTGGATGTGGGTCTCTGGGAGACATGTGCCTAGAGATGACGGGTAGACCCATGGGTCTTGTTAAGTTTTCTAGAAGGACAGGATAAGAAGAAAGGGCTGAGTGGACACCAGCATTACATGGCAAGTAAAACATGTGGAAGGAACACCATGGAGATTTAGGAGGAGACCTAAAAATCTTATTTAATCTGTGAACACATCTGCACTAGGGGCTTGGAGAAATGGGGTAATTACAGGGCCACTGCAAGAAACGGCCTGCCCCTCGTTTGTGTGAATGCTTTGAAGCCCAGCCTTGTGTTGGTTGGCCTCATTGGCAGACAGGCCAGAGGTGAGAGGAGAACGTGAGCTCTGGCCCAACTTTCCCATAGGAAGCAGACAAATTCAAGAGTGTGAGGCCCCTTGAATAGCACATACCTGAGGATAAGAATGAGGATTTCACGCATATTCCTTTTCCCTTCAGGTGATGCCAAGTGCGTGCTCTGTTCCTAGCTCTGTGGCAAGCTGATGTCATTACCTTCAGCAGCCATTGCCTCCGTGGGTCTTAGATGCCACCTGTAAAAGGAGTGATGGACTGAATAACTTCCAGGAGAATTCAGCCCTCCAAAATCCTCTGGTTAAAACAGATTAGATTACATAAGACCACTTCAGTTCAGTGGTGTCTTTTGATACTCAGATCGGGTGCAGAGATATGCTGGATACTTGTGGTCCTCTGGACAGTTTTTAGTAAAAGAAACAGTCAGAAATCTTGCTGCTCCTACAGCTGAAAGCCGGGAAATCAAGATGCTGGAACCCGTGTCTGTGTGGAGCTTGGGGCCTGGCAGACTCTCCCTTGCTGCCCAAATTAACATGTGAAGTTGCATCATTTGAAAGGGTTTTTTTAAGAGCTCTGTTTCATGCCTTTGAGTCCTCAGACCCCTTAGTAGTAAATGAGGTTGTGTACCAGGAAGTATGGGAGACTATAGGATGAATACTGTGAACCACCTCAGGGCACCAACTTAACTCAAACTTTTGAGAGGAAAAAGCAAATTTCAAGTTAATATAAACACTGTAGAGTAGAATACAAACTTTGTATTGGTCCTAAAGAGTGCACAGGAGATGTAATTGAAACTTGGCATTTCTGGTTTGCTCTGGGCGACTAAAATCTCTCTTGTCGTTAGGAAGGCCTGACACTGGTGCAAGGCATATCTTTGCTCAATGGATCTGTTAGGTATTTATCACTCAAGTACCTGAGAATTTCTCCTTGAGCTAGAAGAGTTCATTTTTTTTGCTCTTAGAAAATGCAAGGGCCCAAATCTGGGGAATTTTGGCTAGCACTAGGCCAATGATTTCTATGTCTTTACCAGAACATTCTCTCATGGAGGGGCTAGGGTAATTGAGCATTGAATGATCTGGTTTCGTTAGTTATATAATGTGCTCACAAGAGTAGTTGGGCACGGCTTTTGAAGACCTAAAATTCCCTTCAGGTTGTGATTTGATTACTATCTAGAAAATGGATAGTATCTAATCATTTGCACTCTAATAGTTGGTTTTGTTCATGTAAACTCCTGACCGAAAGCAATTATTTCCTAAGTTTTAGAGATAAATGAACCATAGAAGAGCAGCTGCAGAACTTGTTGTAAGAAAATATGATAATTACCAAGTTTGACATGTGCTATGACAACAGTCCTTTGCTAATCAACAGCTTCACTCCTATAACAGTTATTGAAAACATGTGCAGCCAGTTCTCAATTCTACATGCTAGTGGGAGGGACTGGCGGCACAGAAAATCTAACACAGCAGATAATCCCTGAATCGTTGTTTGGCCTCAGGAGGTATCATTTTTTTTAATTTTTAAAATTTTTTGGCAGCAGATTCATGTCCTTTAATTAGATCCTATGCAAGTTACTGTCAATATTAGCTTCAAATTCTGAGCAGACACTCATGGCTGGCAGGAAAGGCCACCCTGGGCAACAGGAGAAATTCATTTGGGGATTAAAAATTAGAAGGAGACAATTCTGACATGGATAATACTCATGTGAATAATTGAGTGTTGACTGGCATTTGGAGAAATGCGCTTCCGAGGAGGACAGTGTGGGTTGTCATTGTACAGTCGGGTAGGCAGAGGGAAAAATCCTTGCTTTTTAAAACAAAGATTTGCTCAATGAATGCAAAACAAAACTAAACTGAAAACCAGCAGCCTGAGGGGCCAAGGTTTCAAATCAGATGCTGAAGCAACAATTGAGAGTATCTCAACCCAAGGGTGTTAGAATGGCTTGAGGTGGGAGGGGAGGAGATGGCGGTAGTTTAATAGTTTTCAAAGCGTATTAAATACTATTGCAACCATGGTTCTTTTCTATGGCCCCTTATCTAAAGCACTTCTGGCTTCTTTTTTTAAATTTTTATTATTACCACTAGCTAAGGCTTTGCCAAAAGTTTGGGTTTGTTCGGTATCCTTGAAGTGACATTGGGGCAATTTACTGAAGAGAAAATGGACAGCCAAGGAATACAGGGTTCTACATTTTCTGCTGTGCTGTACAATGAGAACATTGATATCTATCTCTCAGGAGAGTTAAAAGGATTAGAGCACTTGGTACTGTTACCTAGTGAGCAGCAAATACATTATAGATGCAGCTTACCTTTCTAATAATTAGGATTAAGAATTAAGAATGTCTTATTCTTATTAATGACAATGATATCCTTACAGCAATATCACCTTCTACTGATGTGTTGAGAAGAAAAAAATATATCATTTAAATACATGTTCTTTGAATACACATAGCATTATCCTGTAGAATTTACTTTTCATTGAGAAGGCCCAGGGGCAAAATTAAGATTTAGGATTATTTTGGTGGAGAAATATTTAGATGCTTAATCATTAGATGGAAGATTTCTTCAAGGAAACAATAAATGACCATCCACACAGTAGACCAAGGGTAATTGTGACTTCTGGATATCTCCTTGTTATCCAGGTCTGTTTTTTCTTGGCTACTGCTAAGAAGGTATCTGGTGGAACTTGAGTCTGCTTCCTTATGGGAAATGCAAGATGCTAAATTGGTTGTTTGTAATTCATTTGTTTGGAGTTGTGAAAAATAGTTTCTGCCACACGATACACCCTGATAAATATTTCTTAAATAAATGTAGGAAACACAGGAAACTAACCAATAAATGTGTGACTATAGAATCTTAACACCGAAAGGAATCAGTTTGAAACACAAATCATCTATTTCAAGTAAAAAATAGATGAACAATTGCTTTAGTCTGTCTGGGATGATATAACAAATTACCACAGATTGGGTGGTATATAAACAAAAGAAATTTATTTCTTACAGTTCTGGAGGCTAGAAGTACAAGATCAGGGTGCTCGCATGGTCCCAAGGGAGGGCTCTTTTCTGGGTTGCAGGCTTACTGTATCCTCTGAGGCCTTTTTATAAAGACCACTAATCCTGTCGATGAGGGCTCCCTCATGACCTAATCACCTCCCAAAGGCCCAACCTCCTAATACCACCACTTTGGGCATTAGGTTTCAACATTTGAATTTTAGGGGGAAACAGACATTCAGACAACAATTTAAGTATTTTCAATAGAAGATGATTTATGTAAGTTATGCATAGCCTCCTAATGGTACACTATACAGCTGTTAAAAAGGTGTGTCTGTATGTATTATCAAGGCAAGGTATTCATATTTTGTTTTACAAAGAAGTCACAGAAATGCACTATGAAATTCCATTTGCATTTTAAAGTGTAATATAAAATGACTGAGTAAACAGAAATGTTCAGAATGATAAAAAAATTTTGAACAGTGGTTATCTCTGAGGAATAGGTTGGGGAGGTGGATAAAATAAGGGACATGAGGGGAAACTGTACCACTTTATTTCATGAAATAGTGTGCTGTTTGATTTTTCTTCAAACAAGTATATATTACTTTCAAAAGAATTAAGAAGAAACCAATAAACTCCACATAGTTCAACTTTCTTCTTTTAAAAATCTGTAAATTAACTTATTTTTATGTCAGCTTTATTGAGGTATAATTGATAAATAAAATTGTAATATATTTAAAGTATATTGTGGTGATTTGATATATGTGTTCATTGTGAAAGGATTTCTTCCATCTAGTTCATTAGCACATCCATCACCTCATATTTATCTAAATTTTTTTTTTTGGCAAGAACATTCAAGTTCTACTCTCTTAACAAATACAACTATATAATACAATGTTATAAATTATAGTCACCAAGTGCTGCATTAGATCTTCAGACCTTATTCACCTTAAAGCTGAAGGTTTGTATCCTTTTATGAACTTCTCTCTACTTCCCCAACCCCCAGATCTTGGCAACCACACTTCTACTCTCTGTTCCTATGAGTCTTTTCTTTTTTTTTCTTTTTTTTTCTTTTTTTAGATTCCACATATAAGTAATACCATGGAGTATTTGTCCATTAATGGACATGCAGTATTTATCTAAATGGATAAAGATGTGGTGTACACATACGGAATATTATTCAGCCATGAGAAAGATGGAAACCCTGCCATTTGCAAACAACATGGAACTTTGAGGGCACTACGCTAAGTGAAATAAGTCAGACAGAGGAAAACAAATACTGTATGGCATCTCTTACATGTGGAATCAACCTCCTCCTTTTATGGATGAAGAAACAAACTAAAATTCTGTGAAATTCCTCATCACAGAAACTTGTAACTGAAAGATAATTTAGGAGTCACTAAGTTTACCTTCCTCATAGTATGGATAAGGAAACTGAGTAACAGAGAAGTGAGGTGAGTTACAGTTTCGAAGAATAAAGCCTGAGGAGGAAAGGAATTGGATACAATGTGCTGAAAAAAGTGTAGTTACTCAGCACATGTTATAAAATCTACTAAAACTGACTCACTCACTTTGGATGAGGTAAGTGTTGACATTAGACAATTTGGTGGGCAGCATTTATTTTCCTATTTATTAAAATGTCAGAGAGAGTACCGATAGCACCTCCTAAAAGGCTTGCAGGTGGTGGTCTTGAAAACACAATTCTCAATCCTTAAAGAGGATAAAATTTCTAATATTCCAGCCTGGTAAAAATAAGGCTGAGATGAGTACATTCAGGATATCAAAGAAGGGGCAGTTCATTAAAAAAGCTATGAAAGCCAAATATAGACAGATACATATGTATAGAAATACATTTATAGAAATATATAGAGAGAGAAACATAAATTTATAAAACACATGTACAACAAACCACATTTAAAAGCTACAGAATATTAAACTAGAAAAAGCCAGACTTCAAAGAAATTTGCTCTTGAAACAAATTCACCAATGCTCTTTTAGTAATTTGGTTCTTCTCAAGTTATGTTTGGTGTGTGTCCCAGTGGAAGACACTACTGCCTCTAAAATTCTCAAGGAAGCATAAAGCAATCCAAATTTATTTATACACTCTTGGTGAATAATTAATATTAGTGTAAGAACAGAGTGGCCATATTTTGATGCAGTAAGATTGTGTCTCTAAGCTACACCACAAACCAATCCTGTAGCTAAAACATGCCACTCTGGGCCTGCCGAATTGATTCTGGTCTTACTGGCTGTGCACACATGCCTTTGTCTGTGTTACACACAGAAAAGTGGAAAATTGAGACCATTCCCTGACTAGCTCAAGCCTCAAATTAATATTTGTACAATAATCTGGATATTTTGATTGTAATAGAATAATTCCCAATTTGCCCCAATTCGTCACCTCCCTCTGCCCACGCAGAGCATAAAATAAACTAAGTTTACTTAAGGGCCACTATCAGAAGAAAGGATTCTGAGAGGTTAATGTATCTACACAATGATTCAGCCCAAAGAGCTGAAGCAGTACCTGCACTGAAATCATTCCTCAGGGTCACATTTGAGCAGATGAGCTGTGACCACCCTCCTCTTGCCTCTCGATGAAATCTCCCCAGTGAGATGTTGGCATTTTCATCCGGCAGGAAAACAGACGCTGGAGTCAAGAAAACCGCAACATCTGGAACAGGAGGAAAGATTTCACTGGAAAGAACAAACTCTGCAAACAAAGTTCTAGACTTTTTACTAATTTATTTTGGCTGCAAAGCCGAGCTCAATGCAAAGCTCAAAGAGGATTTGTCCGAGGCTCCTTTCAAAGAAATAAAAAGCCAACTTGCACTAAAATTAATGCATCGACTGCATAAACAGTCGAGATAGTTATCTGATACTGAGGAAATAGAGCCACACTAGGCCTTTTGGTTATTTATGGGATTATTATTGGAGGAAACAGAAGCAATTAGATATCCCCCTGCTTTCAGAGCAGGGTAAGGAAAAAAGGTGTCAAACATAGTTTTTCAATTTGGTCTCTTGATCATTTCGTTCTCGCTACATCTTAAAATCCAAATATACATACCCCTCCCAGTGCCCCGCTCACTGGTCTCTCAGCTGCTCCTTTGGCTGTTTCTCCTTCATCCTCTGAAAACTCCATGGATTTCAAACGGTGCATGGGAAGACTTGAAAATACCTTAAAAACAGAAGTTGTGCCTTTAAAAAGAAAATTCATTTTTTATTGTATGTGGTCTTAAAAGTAATCTAGGCAGGCATATACACATTGTAGAACATAGAACATAAGGAAGACAGCCTTAAAAATCACTTATAGAAAAGGGCTGCTATTCTTTTTTCTGCCCAGCTTTGGAGGCCATTTTTAGGGCATTGTCTACCATATGAATCTTTTCTGTAGTCAAGTGAGGACGTGGCATGTATCCTTGATGCCAGCAGACACATATCCTGGGCAGGTGTTTGTATCTGGACTGAGAAACACAAGCAGCAGGCAGAATACGGGACTGACACCGGCGGTAGGAGCAGTTCAGTCTGCTGTCCGGTGCCTGCAGTCCTGGGGGATGGCTTCGGTTCAGGGTTGGCAGTGGCCACGATGCCTGTCGGGACATCCAGCATCAGATGGCAGTTCTGCAGGGCTCCCACCCCTAGGACCCAGCGGTGTGACTATGGCTATGGCCCTGGCTGCTGAGTCTTCCCTGTGTCTGCTTATGCCCCAGGCCTGTCCTCCAGATTCCCCAAAGCTCCTGCCGGCTCCCCAGTATCCGTTCAGGAAATTCTTTTTCTGTTTAAATCAAGCAGAGACAGGTTCTGTTACCTGCAGCTTAGAACCTGGCCAGGCACTCCTATGATTCCCTTATTCAAGGATATCCATCGGTGATATTTTAATACATAGCATTCTGGTCTTTCTTCTGTACCTACAGAGAGCATTTGGTTTTGCCATGGTGAGTGGAGAGTTGTTGACACCTGGGTCAGAGAGCAGCAGGAGAGACTTGCCTTGCCTTAGCTGTGCATACAGGGGGCTTTTTCCCACTTCTTTTCAGAGGTACACAGGCATATCTGCCGTTTTCCATAGCTTCCAGCATGGGTGACTGGCGATATGAAAATCTACAGAATAGGTACTGGGACCCCTGAAGCGTGTAATGTTTGTCTCTAGCAGTCATGGGAATAGTTGATCGCTCTTCTGAGTGCCTACAGTTTATCAGGTCCTTTACTAAGCGCTTCACAGAGCTGAGCACCTTTGCTCCTTATAAAATTCCTATGTAGCAGTTATTGTTTCATTAAATCCTCAGAAAGTTCCATGAGCTACGTCTTGTTATTCCCATTTTACAGATGAGGAAACTGAGGCTTATAACTGTTAAAATAACTCATCTGAGTTCACAAGCAGAAAGGAGCAGCTCAAGAATTTGTACCCAGGTTGGCTGACTGCAGAGCCTTCTTTCCTCACCAGATCATGACTTTACCTCCAGCTAGGGCTGCTCAGGGCCTTTGGGCATTCGTGTGCCAGCTCATCCCTGCTGCCCACCACCAGCTGGTTAGTGTAGGAGTGTTTACTGCAGTCCTACTCTGTGCAGGCCATTGTTTTAATGTTATGGATAATGAAGAAATAGAAGGCATACTCCTTTAATTCAAGGTTCAGTGATAAAAGTAATATGCATTTAGAGAATGTGTTGTGGTGTACACAGCATTTTCCCATGGATCATCTCACTTATGTCATCATGAAATGACTAGAGAATAATTACAAAGAATAATGCCAAATATGCAGAGCAACTTGGGGCTTAAAGAAAAAAGTGGAGAGGGAGGAGGTGAGGTTAACGAGGGTGAACTTCTAAGGGAAATGGGTTTTTAGGAACTTCTTGATGGTAATTCTGGTGCTTGATGATGAATGGAGAGGTAGAGGGAATTTCACTACCAAGCTGTTTATGCCTACAATGGTCACCAGGTCTGTACTGAGCTTGATGGGATATGTTTTTCAATCTGAAGTGACCCATGGACTTGGCATTCATTGGTTTCTATTAAAAATGGAACTGTATGCAAGGACTGGCTCAACGAAGAGAGTTGAGTGAATGGGCTTAATAGAATCCCCAGCACAGCCATGGATGCACCATAACCCTTTGGAGCTATAAAACAGCCTTTAGCTGAGGTCTACTGGCTGATGATGAGCCCACGATGGACACAGCTGTGCAGTCCTTGTCCTCCAGGAGCCTTATGTTAGGGAGAGACAGAAAAACATGAAAGAACTGGGGTTAATGAGGTACTGGCAGTGCTTCTACCCTCAGGCAGGCGTTGTGAAGCAAGTGTGATAAGCAACCCTTCCCAGTGCCAAGTGACAAAACCTCCTTGGAAAGACATAGGTTCTGGCAAACTTGGGGCCTTTGGGTGAGTTACGATGAGGCCCCTTGGATGTGTGTAAACAGAATGTTGGACAAGGTTGAAAACCACTGCCAGAGAACTTAATGTCTGTAATTTTAAAAAGTACAATCCGAGTGTAATTGGTTTGCATCAGAATGAAGGAATTTCGGCTGAAACAGAGAAGGCGAAAAGCTTGCCTTGTTCTTGTTCTTTTCCTTTTTTTTCTCTCTAAATTGCTTTCTTTTCCTCCAAGCAATTAGGCCTGAGTAACCGAGAGCAATCAGGTGGCTGAAAGTGTATCCAGCCTCCCCTCCCTCTCCTTAATGAGCTCGCATTTTCTTCATAAATGAAAGTTACGTTTTCTTTTCATTGAGACTTGAACCCAGATGGAAGGAGACGATGTGGCAGGAGGTGATCTGGGAGCTGGCTTCAAAGGCTGGCCCTCGGGAGGGTGACTCATGATGTTCGTCACCTTCCCTGCCCACGGTGTCCTCGCTGGTGAGAATGCAGCCAGGAAGCACAAAAGGCATTTTGAGAATTCAACCAGGTGCCAAATCTGAGTATCCAGTTTTAATTGGTCACAAACTGAGACGCTGTCAAGGGAAACACTTGATGAGGATGATGGTTTGGTCGAGAGCTCACCAGGGTCATGCAAATGAAATACAAGGACATCGACTCTGGAGCCTCTGATGGGTTTGTGTGAAAGGGGGTGTTGGGGCCGAGGCCAACTCCTGGTAAACAACCCTGTGTGGCAAAATATATATATATCTTTCCCAATCGTAGCTCTGTTTCTGCTGCAGCCCTCCCGGCCCCACAGTTAGTGAAGCAGGAGGAGCCCATTAGAAGGGCAACTGTCGCAGGAGAGGGAATTTACTTGGTCTGCCTTGTGATGGTGCGGGTCTGCTACACCTTAGCAGCTGCTGTCCTATGTCCTATGGCATTCTCTGCAGCAGCGGCCGGTCACCAATGGTGCTGGCAGCCAGAGCGTTCTTCCCCGAGGCCCTTTGCTAAAGCAGGCAGATGAAGGCCCCACAAACCTCAACGTCCAAAGGGAGTTCGCCCCAGGGAGGAAAGCATGGCCTATGACCCCGGTTTCAGGAGAGAGAAGGTAGGACACATGGCGTCCGGATTTCAGGTATTCAGAGAGGAGTAAAAGGAAGCTGGTGTTCCCCTTTCCTCTGGGAGCCTGCTGGCATTGCACTCCGAGAGCTGAATACAAGAGCTGGGCTCTGAAAGCCTGACTTCCCGCACCTGACTGAGGAGAAGTAAGCAGAGGCTGCCCCCGTGGCCTCTGCACCTCTATGCCCTGACCATCATCTGAGAACCACCTCCCATCACCCTACAAGATTCTTCTCCTCTGAAGTCACACACCACTTGACATCTGAATCACTCAGACAACAAATGCCTCTTGTGGCAATATGTTGTTACTAGTGTCTCCACCTCCTCCATCCTTCACAGCTGAAGTGGTTCCCTGGGAGGCAGCAACATCTAGCAATGCGGCTACCAAAGTTCCATCATTTGGATTTCTGTCATCTCTAACTACTGCCCAGAGTATCAACCACCTGACATTTTCATTCATTGGAGCTTTCTTTACCACAGATTTTGTTGTTCTTCTGAATGTTCCTATTTTTAAACTGAGGGATAAACATAGAGTAAAATGAGCCGATCTTAAGTGTATTGCTCAAAGAATTTTCATAGAGTATATCCACTCTACGACCTCCAACCAGCCTAAGATCCCAAACATTTAAATAATATTTTTAAAAAGGAAACTTGGTATCTCCGCCAATAATAGTTTCAAGAGTGTGGTCTGACATGTTAAACTCTAATACACGCTAAATTATAAATGCTTCTGTTTCATGTGAAACCAACCTGTGTAACACTAAGTGGTATCATTTCATTCGCATATCCCTCCGTTTGATGTGTATTGCGTACCTGCTCTATCTGAGGCATTGTTCTAGGCACAGGAGAGAAGGAGGTAAGGGGGTGAATCAAACAGACCTAAATCCCTTTTATTAAGTTCTAGCTGGGGAAAGTGACAAGGACAAAAATACGGAAATAAAGATATATAGTATGTCAGATGGTGACAAGACTTTGGAGCTGAATAAAGCAGGAGAAGGGACAGGGAGTGCTGGGTTTAGCTGGGGGAATAGTTTTGAAAATGTATTGGATGGGCAGACAAGCCCTAGTATTTGAGCAAAGACTTGAAGATGCTCTTTGCCATTGGAAAAGCCATTATGGGAGATGAGATTTCCAGGCAGAGGGGATAGCAAGAGCATAGACTTGGGGGGAACAGAATGTTGGGATGCTTGACACGTGGCAGGAAAGCTAGTGCTCCACTCTTGGGGGCACTGGAGTAGATAAAGCAGGGCCACAGAAGCCCCACACACATAGGTTCTTTACTCCACCTCTGCCTCCCTCTTGAGTGTCTTTGGGCAAGTTACTTAATCTCTGATGTAGTATCTTAAATTGCAGTAAGAAAAATTCCCATTTGTAGTTCTCAATTAGAGAAAATACATATAGCAACTAGTTTAGTAAATTCTACATGTTAGGGG
Source organism: Smutsia gigantea (assembly GCA_032199065.1). Taxonomy (NCBI): domain Eukaryota; kingdom Metazoa; phylum Chordata; class Mammalia; order Pholidota; family Manidae; genus Smutsia; species Smutsia gigantea. The sequence continues at coordinate 35,200 of JAVSCE010000775.1, read as the reverse complement.
TTTGATACATAGTTGGCACTTAATAAATACATAATGATCGATTTGGAGGCTTCAGTGCCTTGATCTTCAAAATTACCATGGCTTTTGCTTTGTATTCAATTACATAGTTAATAATATGTGTCTTGTGAAGCATTGCACTACACAAATTTCAAGTGAAGTATGACTTGGTCTCTGGCCTTCAGGAAAGTCTAATCTAACTGGGAAGAAAAGGAGGAGGATAAATAGTACTGTTCACAAATTACCCAGTTTTTCTTTTAAGTAACTGGAAGGGATTTGATTTCCCTGATCCTGTGAAGTTAAGTATTCATGTGACTTGCTTTTGCCCATGAAATATACATGCTAGTGATGTATGTTAATTCCTGGGAAAATCTTTTGTCACCAGTGCATAATTTGCCCCGAAGCAGGTGTTGAGATGTACTCTCGATCAGCCTGGGTCCCTGAGTGGTTATAGGGAGATCAGCCTCCCTACCAACCTACACTGGAAATGCAGCTTAAGCAAGAAACAAACTTGTATAAAATCACTGAGAATGGCAGTCATTTGTTACTGCAGCCAAAGGTGGCCCGTTCTCACTGAAGCCACATGTAAAGCAATCAGAGGACACAATATAGGGTTCATGCCACTCCCTTGTAATAGTGGTAACAAAACAATAAAATCAGGGTAACATTGTAAGATAAGAGAGACATCTTTATGTCACCACTGTGTTGGAAAAAGAGTTGAAAAAAACACCAAATAAGTCATGCTGGATGAGAAGATCTTTATAAATCCACATGTAAATTTGCTGAACTGCCATTCATGCTTGATGTTTGATCAACTAAACATCTGGGGAAATTTTTCAGAAAATTAAAGGTTCATGTGCAAACATTTCTAATGCTTTAAAGTACATCTTTCCTATTTCTTGAACTTCACTAACATGTTCTTTCATGGATTTTGTAAATTAGTACTCATGTTTCAGTTGCCATCCAGAAAGGATTAGAATGGTTTAAGACTAAAAACATTGATATAAGAAGACTGAAAATGATTACCAGAATAGAATATATACATGCTATGTATTGCTAAAGGAAAAAGGTTTTGAGATGTGTCCATCTAAAATGGAAAATATGTTTGTTTTTAAAACTTTGAGTGAGCCAAATTCAGGATCCAAGTGTCATGCTTTCCCCAAATAAACAGTAATTTAAGAAATAACCCATGGACCACTGGTTCTGGCTCAATGAGAACTCGTTTGCCCCTCAATTACTGAGTCTTTCTTTATCACTCATCTTAAATGCCCCTATTTCCCCAACTCATTCCACCATCGCAGGCTGTGAAAGAGGAATGTAATGTTAGCATTAACTAGAGATTTAATGGTGTCCTCTAGAGAATTTTCATCTTAAGGCATTCATTCCAAGCAGGGACAAGAGGAGGTTTTGTGTTCTCATGGTGCCTCTATTCTTTCAGACCTGAATAAAATTGCTCAAATCTGTGCTTCACCAAATACAATGCATAGCTTTAAAAAGGAAAAAAAAAATCCTACTTTGCAAAGACAAAATAATGCTAAGGAATTTGTTTTCAACTTTCCAAAGACATGCATAATTCCATTTAGAAGTTAAACTTGATTTTTTTAAGTGTAAAGTTTTTATAGAATGTTACTTTAAATTCAGAATAACAAAAAGAGTCTAAAGATACCAAATTTCTTTTAGAGCCCACACATTTCAAGTTATTCCCCTTTAACCTTCAATAATACTTCTATTCTTGGCTGGGTTTAGTCAAGCAAGTGTTGATGTTGTGCCTTTCTCAGATAATCTTTCACTGTTTCCATTGAACTGTTGGCAGGTGAGAATTTGGCAGTATAAACATAATTTCTTCTTTTCACTCCCAGTCACTGACAGCCTTTTCAGATTCTCTTACCTTTCCTCCCTTTACACTGCTCCCATCTGCCATCCTTGTTTCTGCTTTGAAACTCCATTCCAAAAACATCTGGATTCCAAAGATGAAATTTGCTTGGATTATAGGATTTTTAATACCAACTAAGAGAGAAGACACCAATAATGGAGCCCCACAAATTGGAAAGGTCGAGGAGAAGAGGGCGGGGTGACAGGCTCAGGAGGGCATGGATTTGGACCTCCGTCCTGGCTCTACCTGGAGACAGCACCGTCCAGCGAGCAGGCCTGCCATCCATTTCCCAGCACCTCTACCCACTCCATACAGATCGTGGTTGTGTTGATTTCCCCCTGCAAAGGGAGGTCACTACTGCTGCCTGTGCTATTCCTGGACTCCTTTGCTTCTCTCTACCCACAAGCTCCCATTTTATCCCTGAAGCTGCAGATCCATCCCCGACACCTCTTACTTTTCAGATCTTACCCGTATCACAGCTTGCTTAGTCCCCAGCTCAGAGCTGAGAAGTATAGCCCCTGCCCCTCTGTGTCACCCTTTCCAAGCCTCTTCCTGGTGTTGGGTACACGCCATGCTTAGGCAATGCTGTGTCTAGTAAAACCACACTCAGGGAAGCCAGCTGATTCATACTGGAGTGTCATCAGAAGTGAGACTCTTTAGGGGGCCTGCGTGCCACGGGTGCTGGAGGCAGAGCACAGAGAAGTGAGCAGCCTGAGGTCACTGGGCTGTGGTGAGGGCTTCCGACTCACAGGCTCTGGTCTTGTTCAATCTGACCGTGACCTTCTGCCCTCCTTTCCTCCCTTAGGACTGTTAAGGAGTCTTCTAGTAGAGTTTCTTTGATGATAGTAATTATTTCCAAGTGGCTGGGGAGGAAAAGAAAAGGGAACAAACCAACAAAATAAACAAATTTCCAAATATGAACTGCCCCCCAGGCTCATGTAAAGGCTAACCAAAATGTGAATTAAATCTACTAGTTCAGGAGATCGTGAATGCATCTATTTTTTTTTAATTTTAACATTTGAATTCCTTTGTTCATATTTTATGGGTTTTTTTCTTTTTTTTTTTCCGAGCAGGACTACTTGTAGCTAAACCAGGGTCTTGGTCAGCTATGAAACAAGAGACACTATGAAACAACAGTGTCAAGTCCTCCTCTGGTGGCCCGTTTAGCCACGTGCAGGGCCCAGGTTAACTCAAGTTGGGGAAAATGGAAATGTTGACATTTCTTTAAACAATAAAAATTACAAGTGATTGCCAAAGTGCCACGGGCTGACATTTACAGAGATTGTCCGCCAATTACATATATGAAATATCATAAGTAATTAGCTCACGGCAATTACCTACCCCTCATTATTTTGCTTTTAGAATATTTTTAAAGCTTAGGTTACTAAAATTTCAAATAATCCTGGGCTGTGCTGTCATGGGTCTTTATCCAAATGAATCGTGGTCTCCTGTAAACAGTCCTATGATCTGATTTCCATTGGGAGAGGAGTTGTAAAAGGCCAGGGATTTTCAATGGATTTACACATATACTGTTTCAGTTAAGTGACCAAGGTCGACTTAACAGCCCTTTTCCTTGGAGTTTTAAATACAGTTGCCACCCAGTCTTTATCTACCACATTTGAGGGAGTGGGTGATGATATTAAAGGGGGCTGGAGGTGGGGCCGAGGAAGAGTCTTTCTCCGTGAACTTTCCAACTTGAATTCCTTCTGCAGGTGGCGGTCTTGGTTAACTAGCTTGGTGGCACTTGTTGCTGGAAAGCTGACTCTTCAAGATATGTCAACATGGAGGCAAGCACCGGAGCATTTTTCTTTTGGAAAGCTTCTTTCTGTCGATACCATTTTGCAAGTAAAGATGCTTGGAAAGAAAGCAGGTAACTGGAATTTGGCTGTCTATGAGAGCATTGAAGCAGGGCAGTCTCGATCCTCCAACTTAGTTTCCCTCTCCTTCCTGAACTCAAAAGGAGACGGGCTGTGGCTTTCTTAAGATTTGCTCAGCTCAAGCTTGAATCATTACAAACAAATATTAATGACCCTCCATTACTGGCTACATTTTCAATGTAGTTTAAATAGTCTGAGTTATGATGATTAGCGAGGAATGTACAGATAATAAAGGTAAATGAGATTCATATTTAATCCCCAACTCTAAACGGATGGTTTGATTGTCTCATTCACTTGGCAAACAATTTCATTTCTAAATGTTGTTTCAGCCACAGATACAATGTCTTTAACACAGCAGAATGGAGGAGATTAAAATATGAGATAGAGGCAGCACTTACCTTAGACTGATTAATAGTCTCCGGCAGGTCCCCTGCCGCCATGCTTAAAAGCATCAAGGCATGCTTTGCTATCCTGGCCTATATATATTGATACTTATGGGTGCCAGGAAAGCCTCTTTGATTAGTCATACTAAACCGCCACTTAAGTGGTGTGCATGCCACAGACCTACACTCTCCTTAATCAAGTCATAAATTTGGGGACTCTCAGAAGTAGCACCACCTTCCCTAAGGAGGGATGGAGGAGTTCAGTTCAGTGGGAATTTCCTCATCCTTAACCTGCCATTCTCTACCTAACCCATAGGCTGTGTGGGCCAGATCATAGAGCAACTGGAATAAGAAAACCTATGGAAATTCATCTATATGTCCTGATGAGGCCAAGGATTCAGACTAAATAAACCTATGCATTGATAACAGAAAGGGAGGTGAAGGGGGCGGGTTCTACATTTATCTTAACTGTTACTTACATTTTGCTGAAGTCACAGACACTGGGGTCATTATTTACTGTTTAAAGTAAGAAAGTTTGCCAATGGTTTTCTAGAAATACAAAATGGTATGAGTGCTATGAGGTCTGATTCTTAAAGGAACTTCTAAATAATCTCATTTGCGTCTACTGAGGCATGCCTTTCTAAGGACTATAGGAAGAAAATGCCTTTTGAAAATTTCAGTGAAGCTTGCCCTTCCATTTAGCTTCTTATCCTTAAAGTAGAGCAAGTGAGAAGTAAGTGTGCTAGCTTGTTCAATCTCCTTACCCCCTCCCTTGAAATTTTCCCATCAAGAGTATCTTTCCCTCCCTTTTGGCATCTCTGAGAACAACACATCAGCTCTGAGTAACAGTGATGGGCAAATAGAGCTTTGAACTCACTATGAATACGGGAAACTGGGAGAACTCTAAAGTATTCCTCAACCTCATGGCTGAAAATGACAACATTCTTTAAAACTCTGCATGAAATTCAATCTAATTCTTCCTTTCTCAGATTACAGGATCCTTGGTGTAAAATATTACATTTTTTAGCAAAAGTGCAAAGTTAATCTATCACAGTGCACCTGCAGGTGAGATTGATTACAGACTGCTTTCTAAAAATGGTGTGCTCTCTCTGCATATGTGGGCCATATTCATCTTATTATTCTCCAGTTGAAAAACTCCCAGCATATGCAATGCCTGAGAAATAAGAGCGGGCAAGCCTACAGAATATGACACTTATGCTAATCTGCACCCTGCTGTGGAAAAACATACACAAGGATTCCATTACCACATTCATTAGGCTGCAGCACACTCCATCCTGAATAGGGATTATGAACCACAAAAGACTGAAAGCAGTTGATTGAGCCCACTTAGCCAAATCGCACCGACACTGGCCAAATATGTTGGCACCGGGAAGATCATCAGCTCAGACTTGGCAGAGGATGTCACTGGCTGACAGTTTGTCCTTCTCTGTGACTGTCACATCGGCCAGCTCATGGTATATGCCATTAGTTCAGACGATGAAAGCTGGAACCCACAATATATTTGTGACTGGAGACTGGAAGGACTGTTTGAAAGGTGCTACCCAATGCTCCATGCACCTGTTGTGTGGTGCCTCTGACCCTCTCCATCCACACTTCTTCCCTGATTACATTCAGAGAATGAGTTGTGTGGTGATAAAATGGTACAGCTAGGAAAGAAATCAGAATCAGATGAAAATGCCGGTTCAGCGCTCAGCGTGCCTAAGTGTGGGTGTCCTGGGCTACTGGGCGCAACTGCTGCCTATCAACCTGATCTTTTAGCAGTGGCAGAAATATTTGCTACTGGGAAGCTAAAAATATTTTAAATGTTGTCAGAAATAATAAACAAGACAAGTTACTGCTCAGGAGATGTTTTGGAATCTGGCTATGCAGGCAGAAGGAAAAGATTTAAATCACATCCATGTATATCATTAAGAAGATAATAATAAAAACCTTCTGTGGGAAACAGGTTTTCAGCCTTAGGTTCTAGGAAACTTTTATCCAGGCTTTTCTTTTTAGGTTTGCGAGTTTGAGTTAAAAGTAATCATACCCAACACCTTGATTTATGGCATCGATGTGTTTCTGAAAAGCGGCAGATTAATCAAACTTTGTTTTTGTGAACTGCATCTCATCCATGCTTCAGGGAGCTTCTTTTGGCCAGAGTAACTCTACACTGAATGCCTATAATACTCTTATGCTTGAAATGCAAGTTAATGCTGCTGAGTTTATCATCCATCTGATATGTTCCAAATTTACCTTACTGAGCTTTCCAAAAGTGGGGTCTACAGAAGAATGAAACAGAAATGAAAGGGACACTTGCGAAGACAACTGTTGAACTGAAACAACTGAAGCTTTTTATTTTCTTCCCCCTTTTGAGAAAATGGAAATGTCAGAGAACAGCGAGCCCCATTTTTCTTTGCATGCTTAAGTTGCATCATATGTTTGGGAAATGTATACTAAGCTCTTGAGTTTTCTAAACGCAAACCCCATCAATACCGACTTCTGATGCCCATCATTCCAGGGGAGGATAGAGGAATGGAACCCAGGTACCCTGCCTGCTTCCACGGCAGAGCCAGGCCACTGCTGGCAAGCTGCGGCTGTGCTCTGGCCGCTTCTCCCATCTCGAGGCTGTCCCTCACTTGGCCCCAAAAGCAGCTCTCATACTGAATCAGACACATGTGGACAGTCAAAAAGAAGAACCTCCAGAGCAGCTTTGGGATTTTTCTCTTCCATGTGATGCAGCTTGGTCGCCCGGCTTTGCTGGACCAGCCCCGTGATGGAGTTCTGCCCTGTATCTTCCAGCTCCCTAAGATACCGGATGCATCAAACAGGTTGAAGGAGGCTCTGTTTTCTTGCCAGGGAAACATGGCCCTTTGCACCATGATTGTAATACAATCTTTCCTCTCTGGGGCTGCGAATGCTACAGTGCAAAACCGTGTTTGAAAACCTCTTTTATCATTCATCGTCTCCAGACTGAAATCATTTTTGACAACCTCTGCAGAAAACAAGCAGCTTTCTGGCTACTGGCGAGTCGATTAAAGGGAGGAAACACATGTTCACTGTCAGACGAAGCCCCTGGAGAAAGCACCGACAACCTTTTAACCCCCTTTCCCAGGAAAGGGCCCAAATGTTTCTCTGGAACAAAATCACCACATTGTCTTAAGCATCTTTTCATTTCATGTATCTTGTTATTTCTTCCTAAGGCAAGACACATAAAAATAATAATCCTCGGGTGCCTCCATTTTTATTTTGGATGTTAATGGATCTGTTTTATAACCTACTCAGGAAGACAGGGAAAGAGTATCATTAATGAATGTCTTTTAGGAACTAACCCCTCTCAGTTTCTTTTCTTTCACTGTCTGACCACAGTTTAAATGCCAACACATGGACGAGTTCACTCACCTCATACAGTGATTCCTTGAAACCAGCCAAGAAGCCACAGGAGTGAAATTTTCTGAACAGTAGGAAAGCCTGCCTGGCTGACATTATTAACAAGCTGAGCAATGAGACTGAGCCAGGGAAACTTTTGTGCATCTCAAGATCCTATGCCAGAGCTACCCACGTATTACTTATGCACGCACATATTGTCAAGCAGAGCCACTTTCATAGCACATAATGAGAAACTACCAGGGTGGGAGTCGGAAGGGTCTATACAAAACTGATGTGTGGGTTTGCTTCTTAAAAAAAAAAAAGTAATTATTGTTTTAAAATGTCAGTCCTGTAATCATCAAATTACAAAAATTTCTAGCTTTTAGTTCCTTAACCTATAACCTTAGTATTTTTTTTACCTCAGTATCACTGGCCTGGATAGTTTGGTCTATTAAGAGAAAATGATCCGTCTCACCCCCCTCCTGCCTCAGGATTGCACATTTGCTTCTAACAGCCAAAAGGCAGGGTGGAGGACAAGCTTTAAAGCTGTTGCCTGGGAAGCTGGCTGGGAGAGGAGGCCGTGTGGGGACTGCCAAGGAGCACAGAGGGCCTCTAAGTGAGAGAGAGGAACAGCTCCACCCGTGCGAACTGATGCATGGGCCTCATCTCTTCCATATTCTACCAGCTGTCTTTTTTTTTTCTTAATTGCTTTTAAATTGATATTTACTTATTATTTTCTATTGAGGTGAAATTTGCATAACATAAAATTAACATTTCGGAGCGAACAGTTCACAATGTCATGTAATCATCACCTCTTTCTAGTTTCAAACATTTTGATCATCTCAAAATAAAACTTTTTATCCATTAAACAGTATCTATGTCCCTCTTCCCCTAGTCCCAGGCAATCACCAACGCACTTTCTATTTCTAATAGATTTCCCTATTCTGGATAATTTCTATAAATAGAATCATACACTATGTAACCTTTTGTGTCTAGCTTTTTTCACTTAATGTTTTGAGGTTCTCCCACTGTAGCTTGCATCGGCACCTCATTTCCTTTCATAGCTGAATTAATGCTCCATTGTATGTATATACCATAATTTGTTTATCCCTTCATCCATTAATGAACATTCAGGTTAGCTGTTGTGAATAGTGTGTTATGAATGTTCATGTACAAGTGTTGGAGAACAGATTGAAAATAGATGTTCTCAGTTCTTTTGGGGATATACCTAGGAATAGAATTGCAAGATCATATGGCAACTCTCTGTTTCACTTCTTGGGCAACTGCCCAACTTTTCCACAGTGGCTGAACCATTTTATTTCCCACCAGCAATACACAATTTCTCTATATCCTCAGCAACAATTGTTATCTTTCCTTTCTTTTCCTTTTTTTTATTATAGCCATCCTAGAGGGCGTGTAGTGGCATCTCACTATGGTTTTAATTTGCATTTTCCTAATGACTAATGATGTCAAGCCATTGGCCCTTTGTGTATCTTCTTCAGAGCAATGTCTATTCAAGTGCTTTGCCCATTTTCAAATAGAGTCATTTGTTTTGTTGTTGAGTTATGTGTACTTACATAGACCCTTACTGGACAGATGATTTATATGTATTTTTTTTCCATTCTTCAGATTATCTTGTCACTTTTTTTGATAATGTTCTTTAATGCACAAAATTCTTAATTTTGAGTAAGTCCAATTAATCTATTTTTGTTTCTGTTTTAGAGGTGTCATACCTAAGAATCCATCGCAATATCCAAGATCATGAAAATTTACCCCTATGCCTTCTTCTAAGAGTTTGATCATTTTAGCTCTTCTATTTAGACCTTTGATCCATTTTAAGTTAAATTTTGTTTGTGGTCTGAGGTGGGGGCCAGTTTCATTCTATTGCATGTAGATATCTAGCTGTCCCAGCCCCCTTTGTTGAAAATTCTTTATTATGTTTCCTTTGAATGGTTTTGGCACTCTTGTTGAAAATCAATTGTCCATACATGTATAAAGTCTCAATTCTATTCCAGTCTCTATGTCTGTCCTTATGCCAGTAGCATGCTTATTTAATCACTGTAGCTTTATAATAGGTTTTGAAATTGGGAATTGAGTCTTTCAGCTCTCCAGGGGCACTCTTGATGAGTTTATCTTCATGAGCTGACAATTCATGTCCAGACCTTTCACTCCTTCTCAACTTACCAGGAAAGTTTTTAGACCTAAAACTTGAATCCATCTCCAAGCACATTATCTTTAGTACACAATTAAGAAAATGTCCTTGACCATTTAAAATTTTACAACCCACCAGAATTTCTTTATTAGAGATACTTCTTGTGCTCTTATAACCCCAAAGTGATATTTGCCAAGGAGTAGCCTAAAGAGCAGTTGATTTTCTCTTATTTGAAAAATACATGCCCCCATTTTTTTCCAATATCATACGCAGGCTGCTTCCCTGAATGGCTTCAGAGAAACATTACTGTTGTTGGTCACTAGAAGCCTGCAAAAATACTGATGGCTTTTTAAAGAATGAACTATGTTGTAACATTTTTATTACAATACTACCTTCTGCTCTCCCTATGGTGAGACAAGTTGGGAATGCCCCAGTTTCTATGCTGAGGTTAGTAAAAGGTTTGTGGCTACATGTCACATCAAGTCCTATGTGAAATGTGACATACACATGCCTCCATGTTCTGGGTCTCCACTTGACTTTGTTCAGTGGGGCTCTGGGCTTTGTTTCTGTCAGGTCATTTTTGTCTACAGAATTTATATACTCCTCCACCTAGAAAGGCCATGAAGATCAACATTTTGTCTCTTATATGGTGATGGGGAGTGAAATTATTTATAAAGGATAAAGTCTCTCTCATAGAAAAAAAAATCAGCCTTAAAATACACGATTAAAACACTACCTGAGAGAAGCCATATGTTGGCATTGAGGGAAAAACAATAAGTTAGACCACTGCTTAGAATACTCCAGGAGGAAGTAACATTACAGTCTCTGGTTTCACCCAAGATTTTGAAGTGGGCACAGAGAACTGGACTATTCTCTGTCCTCCATAACTGCTGTTACCTGGCTAACGTACAGTAACTTCAATGAGAAACAGATCACACAGAAAGATACAAGTTCAGAGTGGTGCACCCAAGAATTCAGATCCCTACAGGCAGTTCAAATCCCAGCAGTGATATGGCTGATCTAAACCTTAGTGGAGGTTTGTGTGGGAAAAGATGGGTACAGCAAAGAGGAGATGTCCATCTGAGCCTGGAGCCAGCATTCAGAGGATACCGACCCGGTTTCCAACTGTGGTGCCGCTAAGTGAGGTGTGGGTGGCTGGTGCTTCTTCTGATCATTTTCAGAAAAACCACCAAGGAAGTAAAGTTTGATAAAGTGGCAAAGGTTGGAAGGAAGAGCAAAGTGATGGGAAGGCCTTTCTGATGACATACTTGACAGCTTGGTAAACTTATTTCTTCTCCCTAGCTCCTTGAAAAGTAAAATGTCATTTTTACGGTAAAATAGCAAAGGCCATCTGTTAAGAATTCACTATATGCTTAAAACTGTGTTGGTTTTTTATAACTATGATTAAAACAGTAATATTAATTAATCCCCTTTCTACCACTGAGGCACAAAGAAGTGAAGACAGTTGCTCAGAAAAGCATAGTTGATGAGTAGGCAGAGCCAATTTTGGGGGACTAATAGAAGCAATTCACACTTATTACAGAAAAATTGGAAAACAGAGAAAAAGTATAAAGATGGAAATAAAAATCAGCCATGATACTATCCATAAACAACTCAAATTATCTCTTCTGTCCAAGGTATATTTGCTTCGAGCTCCAACATGCCTAAGCAGAAGCCAACCGTCGCACATGGCAGTGTCTCTGCAATGCCTGTGAGTCTGTGGTTTTGTTTGTTTTTGGCTGTTCTCATTCTTTTCTGTTCCCAAGTTTTATTTTTCCTTCTGCTTTTCCTGCCAATTGCTCTTCTCTTTATATCGCCTCTTTAAAGTGGAAGCTGGAAGGAGGTGGCCCAGGGGGTGGCAGGAAAGACATTGTCCATCTTCCTCCACCTCCGTTGGCCAGAGGGCCCCAGAGGTGCCTCCCCAGCCCTGCCATTGTAGTCCCCGAGCTCCACTCCCTGGTTGGCCAGTTGATGAATGACGTGTAGACTGTACGGGATGAACTGACGGGGCTGGGTAGGCATGTTTACGAGCAACAGGCGGTGGGAGTAAACACAGCCAAACCATCTTTCATCCATTGCACATATTATTGATTTTTCTCTAATTAAAACAGTCACAGCAGTCATTGTTGTCATGCCCATGCCTCTCATCTTTTATATTTTAAATAGGAACCAGCTTGCCTGGTAAGAACCCAGCACTCCTCTTTCTTTCATGCTCTCCCTTGCTCCCAGTTGAAGGCAATCACTTCTAAAGGGGTCTTTTGGGGTCTTTGGTACTTTATGATGTGAAGATCTTTGTTCTTGTCAATCTCCATTAAATCATCAGGCTGTAGACTTCCTTAGCCAAGCAACGGGTGAATTGTGAGCCCCAGCACTGAGCCCCGTCCGCAGTCCCTGTGACCGGGAGCTTGAGGCATCTGCTGCTGTAATTCCTCCTTGTTGACTGTCATTTGTGTTAACAGCCGGACATGCAATCTGGGAGATTTCTTCATCAGCAGAGATGCCACAGGCTCTGCCCTGTCATCCCCCTTGTCCCCTGGTGGCTCAAAGGAAGCCAGAGGCAATTGGGGAAGGTAGAGAACTTCTTCCCCAGCCTGGTGAGGCGTGGGACAGTTGCTCTCCAGCTCCTTTGGGAATAAATGGCCCTGGGTAGAGACCTAGGAAAGGCATCTGATTCCAGATCTTTACATGAGAATGGAAATGAAGGACATTTGGAAATGGACTGGACAGAAATGTTTAAAAGAAACCAATTGCTGTTTGGTGCACAAGCAAATAGGAAGAGTCCCTGAGGAAAGGGTTCATCTGTTTGTGAAGGCTCCTTGGTGGCTTGGCAGAGGGGGAAGCACACCAGGAACACAGCTCTGGTGTCACTGCCACGAACTGACTCTGTGGCCGAAGGCAAACACTAAATATTTCTGGCTTTCGGTCTCCTCCTCTGTGAGAGGGAAAGATAGCACCTGTGAGTGGTTTTCAGCATTCCATGGAGCTCTGGGAAGATGGAGGAAAGGAAGTGAGGAGCCAGAATGTCCCGGATCCTACATAATCCTATAATCTGCAATGACTTTATGTGCAACTTCTAGGGCCTAGGCATACACTGTGGAATAAAAGAGATAAAACTTCAAGGAGTTTACATCCTAGTGGGGTAGACAGAAAATAGACAAGCATATAGTGTGATGTCAGGAAGTAATAAGTGATACGCAGAAAGAGAACTTCTAGGACTCCCCTAAGAGCTGAGTATTGGAATCATTTGGGGGGCGTATAGAGTGCAGAGCAAATCATATTATGTGCCCCCTAGTTCCACACCTGGCACTCAGCAAATATTTTTATAAATCAAAGATTTAAGAGCAAAACTGCAGCATATAAAGATCACATGCAGGACGAGCACATGATTACAGGAGAACTGGTCCATCTGCTTTGCCTTAAGGACCAGAGGAAAAGGAGAGACAGTGATTTCAGGCTGAAAGTACAAGAGTTTCACATGTTAGCATATAGATGGTTCTACTTTTTGCAAAGGACTGTCTTTCTGAGCCACTGCCTTACATGGGATTCCCAATATTTGGAGCCTGATACAATGACCCACATACCATGATTGTTTCATGAAAGGGTTAGATTGACAGGTTTGAAAAGCTCAGATCAAATTCATGAAACTGAGTAGAAATAACCATGAGTGTTATCAGAAAGCAAAAGATGTTGAAGGTTGGAGGTGCCTTTAATTCACCTCTTCCAATCTTCATTTTTTCAGCTGAAGACCCCGAAAGGCACAGAAGTTAGAGAAGCAAAGCCAAGATTGCCGAGTTGCTCAGCCCTTAGTCCTCAGAGTCGAGTGACTCCAGGCCTAGGCTGCTGGGATTATTACACCCCTTGGCCATGGTCCTGATTATTGGCTTACCTATCAGTTACACAAATACTTAGAATCAAAGTGTTTTCCTAGGTGACTGGTCTGCTTAATTACCCAACAAGAATCAGTGGCTATTTACCCAGGCTTGGATCTTTAATACTCTCCTAATTTAATGCTCTTCTGGTTATTTTCCTCCAGTTTATTTGTTCCTCTTTGTGAAAGAATCTAAATTATACATTCAGATCCAACTCATGAGTACGACCACGATCTGAGGCATCGAAGAATGACTTGGCCCTAACCTGGTACAACTGGACTATACGGATTTTCCATTTAAACCATGCAGAAAGAAAAAAAAAGCCTGTGGATGAATCAGACACAGCAGACAGCCATGATTTCAACTCTTCAGTTTATGGAGTTGATCCCTTTAAACATGCAAAACAAGCCCTATTGAGATAATCTGTGCTTGGAAGGCTCCCAGTTCCCTCTCTAATGGAAAAGAAAGGATACGGATCTGCAGGAGGAAGAAAAGACCTACTGTAGGCGATCACAGGGACTGCTGAGTTTAACTTCAGAAAACAATCCTTTATGTAGATGATGCTTTATGGCTTAGAAAACACTTTATGGCCTGTTCAGTCCTCAGAAAGAAAGTGTGAGGGTGTTTCTAGGGGTGTCAAGGGCACAGAGAAGTGCGAGAAACATTTATCAGAAATACAAGAGGCACATGATCAGAGGCTGACACCTAGAATTAGAAGACTCTTCCTTTTGGAAACAACCTCATAAACTAGTTAAACCTCCCCCACCCCCAGTGGTAATCATAATTGTTTTACAGTATCTCTGTGAGCTGCAGATACCCAGCCTGTACCTGAGCAACTTGGAGATGGTTGGTCAGAATTCCACCAAGCAGTTTATTCCATTAAAAAAGAAATAGCTCAAGTTGTTTTTTTTTTTTTAATTGAGCCCAAATCTGTCTCTCTGTGGCTTTTACTCACTGATCCTGACTCAGGCATCAGGAATTAAGCAGGGTAGTAATACTAGCTAGTACCAGGTAGGAGGTGTTTACTACATGCCCTGTGTTACCTTGTTACTGCCAGTTCTCATGACCACTCTCAAGCTGAATATTATTTTCCAGTTTTCAAAAATAAGGAAACAGATAACCAAGTGATTAAACAAAGTGTGAAAAGACATAAAATTAGTGGCAAATCTAGCATTTGAATCGAGGTCTGTCTTGCTCTACCAGAACACATTGCCCAAGGTAAGTCTAATCCTTTTATATGGCTTCCTAATATTGGAAGGTAATTTAGGAAACCTGGTCAACATCTCTATCTCAAGTTGGATAGAGTACCCCTTTGCTTAAGGTACTTTTTTTTTGGTGGGGTGTCAGAAGAATGCACATGTGCACATAGCTATAAAATACACATCTTAGTTCAGGTCCATGTGTTCCAGGGTAAGAGCCCATGACTATTCCTCCAGTCATTCTTCAGTAATGTGGCTTTTGACTCATTGCTAGAATGATCATGGTACTGAAGATGTCCTAGTTTGTCAATGTCCCTCATTTTATGTGGTGTCCAGAACTGAGCACACTGCTCTAGGACACCAGTGCAGCCCACTGGATGGGAAGGAATTCCAAATCTGCACCATCACTGTCATGTTCCACGTGCTGCTCCCATGAGCTCACCGACGCTTAACGGCTTGAGCAAGGTCATCTGCAATTCATGGTTCTCTGTAAGACTCAGCCTTTGACTCCAGCTCCAGGGCTTCTTCCTCCAAGGAGATGAAGTTCATACCCAGTTAATAGGGCTCCTTCTCAAGTCATATCCAGAGTTGTGTAAAAATCTTCTTCGAACACAATAGAAATTGTTTTTCTTAATATTCTTCCCTGATACTGTGGGAGACAGATGTCTGTAGTAAACAAGCCCCATGGACTCTCGATCCTGTAAGGAAGTCCGCCAGGTATGAGAGCATGTTTCTACTTAATCTCTCTACCTCTGTTCACCCAAAACGACCCTGTCAGATCTCTGTTCTTTTCTATACCACACACAGAAGAGAAATGCTTAAGAGAGTGGGGGTAGCCTTAAACAGACAGTAGCATGACCCCCCCAAAAATAATTTATTTACTTTTTGCTTTCTATGACAGGAATCCAAAATTTTGCTATAAATTCTAAAGGCTTAGATCCTATCTCCTATGGCCAAATTTTCTTGGCTTGTTTGGTGTTCCAGACAGACCCTGCTGAGATCGTTTTGCTTCTTACCTGCGTAAGAGAGAAGAAAGGAGAAGCAGCAAGGAAACAGAGGCCTTGTTTAATAGACAAAACGATGCTCCTGGGTCTCCTTCAAGACCCCTTTGATGAGGGTGTCACACCGTCTTCCTTGAAACTGTTTTGGCTTGGCTTCCAATACAACACTCTCTCTTGGTTTTCCTTCTCCCTCTCTGGTTTCTCTCTCTCTTTCCACTGCAAGTTTCTCCTGTTACTCCCAATCTTTCACGATTGGAGTGCCTGAGAGCTTAGTCCTTAGCACTCTCTTTCTACACTCACTTCCTTGGGGATTTCTTCTCGTCTCACAGTTTTAAACACCATGTCTGTGTGGGTGACTTCCAAGATTATATCTTAAATCCAGACCTCCTTGTTAAATTCCAGACATGTATGCTCAGTTCCCTATGCAGCATTTCCTCTGGAATGTCTAGTCGACATCTCAAACTCAACACGTTCAAAACTGGACTCCTGATCTTACGCGTAAAACATGAACCACTTGTAGCCTTCCCCATCTCAGTTGATCTTCCAGTTGTTCGACCTTTGAAGTAATTTTTGACTTCTTTCTCTCTCCAAGTCAACATGAACTCTGTAAGCAAATCCTGCTTGCTCTGCCTTCCGTGTATATTCAGAATGTGACACTTTCCCACCATCTTGTTCTATGTGACCATCATTTCTTGCTTGGAATACTTCAATTCACTCCTCATCAGTGTTCCCGCTCCTGCATGTACCTCCCCATGGTCTACTTTACAGCAGTCGGTGTGGTCTTCTTGGTATGCTCAATTTGGTCATGACACTCTTCTGCTCAAACCTCCACCATGGCTCCCTACTGCACTCTGACTAAAAGTCAAAGTCCTTACATTGACTTGTGTCATTGGGCCCCAAATTACCTCCGGCTTCCAATTTTACTCTTTTTCTCTCCCTTTCTCCTCCAGGCACACTTACCTCCTGACAAATTGCCACAACATCTTAAAGAATTTGCTCAAATGTCCCTTTATCACTGGTCTGCCTCTCCTCCTACCAGTGCACACATCTCAGACTCCTGATCCCCTCACTCTACTCTCTTTTCCTTTTTGTTTCCAATATGCCCACATCTGCTTATCTTTTATGTTTATTGCTTATTGTCTGCCTTTCTCCACTAGAATACAAACTCCACAGGGATGTTTATCTGATTAGTTCACTCATGTATCTTGGCAATGAGAACAGTGCCTGGTCCAGAGGAGGCAATCAATAAATACTTGTTGAGTAAAGCAACAAAGAAATAAACAAACAAAGATTATATGAACAACAAGCAAGAGGGTCCAATTTTGCTATTGTTAGATATGCTAATTCATAACTGCAAAGACATAGCTGTGTAAAAATGGATGTATTCATATTATAGTGCTGTTTATGATGTGTGGCATGACCATCCCTGTTTCTCAAGTACAAGTACTCCCAGGTGAACTTGGCAGTGTGCCTGGGATCCCAAAAGCTTTACAGAAGTATGTCTCCCTTTAGTTTCGAATTTTCTCAAAGATTTGGGCAAAAATATTTCTTTCATATTAATAAAAACATGAAAAAATAGAACACAGACTTTGCATGAATCCTAAAGACGAAACCCAAGATTTCACAGAAATAGCTCTGCTCTAGATTCCTCCACATGTTTGCTTTCCTCTGCCCTCCATGGGAATTTATGGATAAACACTGAATAATATTTCAATATCCTCAACTGAATAGTTTTCCCTGTGTTCAAGGCATTCACCAAGTTGACCAAATACTTTGCTAATCATCTTATTCTCATTCCCAAGATTCACAGAGACTCCTATCACCACCATGAGCTTAATATCCCTTCCGGGAACAATCCTTATATTGAAACTGGGGCCACACCAAGGGCTGAAGAGCATTCAGCGAGTCAGTGAAGGAGAAAACAAGCTACTCTACTGCAACTGACCAACTGTTCATGGTTCTGAGTCTTCTGCAGAATTTATGTCTGATTCTCTTTCTCTCATCTGAAAAAATTAAAGGCCTCTTAAATCCTTATTCATTAGGCATTCACAAAAATTGTGAATTAAAGACAAGAGGTCCCAAAATATAAATGGGCAATGGATATGAACTATTAGAAGTCCAAAAGAAGAAGTACAATTAGTTAATTTATATGTAGGAAAATAAAATTCAGCTTCACCAAAATAAACGAAAGTATATTTTTCAGTGATCAAATCAGCAAAGAGTTTTGAAGATGGTGACCTTGGGTGTGGATTTCGGTACAGTGAAACAGTCCTTAGGTAAACACACTGCTACCGGTGCTGCCAAATTGATGTTCTTACAGTTACTCTTGTTGCAAAACAATTATCCCATAACAACATTCGTTTTATTATCTCATGGTGTCTGTGGGTCACCAATTTGGGCAGGACACAGCAGGAACAGCCTGCCTTTCCTACACGAAGGCTGAAGCCTGGAATCATGTGGAGATGTGTCTACTCACACATCTATTGGTCAATACTGTCAGTTGGGATCTCAGCTGGGCTGTGACCTCTCCATGTGGGTTCTCCACATGGGCTCATTGCCTTGGAAAGGGTATTTCCTTTTTAATGTTTCAGTTCAAGTACAACATGCATGCCTTAAGTGCACAAATCTCACATGCACAGTTACATGAGTTTTTATAAACCACAGTGTGTATCTAGTTCAAGATCAGCATCAAGATACAGAACATTACTAGCAAACACAGAAGCCCCACTCCTGCCTCCATTCCAGTCATTACCTTCAAAGGTAGTCACTCTAATGATGTCTATCACCATTATTTAATTTTGACTTTTTTGAATTTCATATAAAAAAGATTTACACACATATACTATTTAGTTCTGGCTTCTTTAGCTTAACCTAACCTTGTTTCTGTGGCTGAGACATGTGGGAGAAGTTCATTCTTTTTCGTGGCTGTGTAGTATTCTACTGTACAATTATATCATCATTTCTTTGGTCATTCTCCTATCATTTATTTCATTTTAGGTCACTTTGGCCTCTTTTAATTGCTTTCAGCAATGTTTACAACTTTGATATAAATGGCTTACACTTTGTTAAATTAATTGCTAAATTAATTTAATGTTTTTTTAACATTTCATGTTTTTAAAAATTCAATTGGCTATGATATTGTATTTTAAATTTCATTTTCTAAATATTGGTTGCCAGGAAATACAAATATAATTGATTTTCACATATTGGCCTTGTATCCTGTGGCATTGCTAAATTCACTTCTTAGTTCTAGATGTGTCCACTCACATGTCTATATTTGGAAATTTCTTTGGATTTTCTTCATAAATAATCTTGTAACCTGTGAAGAAGAGTTTTATTTTTCTTCTCAGCTTTAATGTTTTTTTATTTTAAAAATGTTTTTAATTGCAGTGTTGAGAACAGACTTTCTTATCTTGTTCTCTGTCATAAGGAAAACAAATTCAATGTTTTACTATTAATTATGATGCTAGCTGTAGGTTTTTAAATATGCATATATATTTATGTATACATACACACAAACCATAGAGTCTTTATAACATTGAGGAAGGTTCCTTCTAGTCCTTGTTTTCTGAGGAGTATTATTATGAAAGATGTCGAATCTTGTCATATGCTTTTTCTACATCTATTGAAGTTAACATTTGCTTTCTCCTGTATGCTATTAATATGATGAATTACAGTGAATGATTTTTGAACATTAGGCAAAACTTGCATTCTGGGAATAAATCCCATTTATTGGTCATGATATATTATCCTTTTATATATTATGGAATTCATTTTTCTAAATTTGAAAAATATTTTTGCACCTATGTTCCTACGAAATATTACCCTGCAGTTCTTTTCCTTGTAATGTTCTTATCATCCTTTGGTATCATGTTTATGCTAGGTTCACAAAATGAATTTGAAATTGTTCTCTCTTCCGCTTTCTGAAAAAGTTTATGAAGTTTAGCATTATTTCTTATTTACATGTTTGGTAGAACTTACCAAGTAAGCCTTCTGGGCCTGCTGTTCACTTTGTGGGAGGCTTTTTAATCTCAAATGTAATTTCTTTAATAGAAATGGGATGAATCAAGGCTATTCTTGAGTCAGTTTTCATAAATTGTGTTTTTAAGGAATTTATCCATGTCATCTAAGTTGGCTTTATTTATTGGCAAATCTTTTTCATACTAGTTCCTAGTTATTTTTTAATTCTGCAAGATCTGTGGCAATGTTCCTTTTTTCATTCCTGTAATTGTTAATTTGTTTTCTCTATTTGTTATTTTATTCTATTTCTTATCTTATTTTATTTTTTACTAGAGGCATATCAATTTTGTTGATCCTTTAAGGAGCTAATTTTTGGCTTTGTTGATTTTTGCTATTCTTTATCTGCTTTCTATGTCATTGATTTACCAATCTCTTTTTTATACTTGTGTTTGGCTTCATTTGCTCTTCTTACATGGGAAGATTAGGTCATTGATATGAAAGCTATATTTCTTCTCTAACATAAGAATTAAAATATATATAAGGATTGAAATATCCCTCAGTTTTTTCCCAGATATTAATATGTTCTAATCTATTATTTAGGTTAAAATGTTATAATTTTTCCTGTCATTTCTTCTTTGTCTATGGTTAATATGGAAGTTTATGATTCTCAAATATGTGTGAATATTTTAGATATCTCATTGTATCTATATCTAATGTAATTACATTATAGTCATAGAACATACTTCTTGTGACATTAATGCTTTAACATTTATTGAGACTTATTTTTTATTCCAGCATATGATCTATACTGTTGATAGCTCCATTTATACCTGCATTTACATTTATTATACTTGGTATGGTTGAGTGTACCACCTTGCTGTGTTTTCCTATTTGTTCTGTTTATTATTTCTTTGTTCTTCCTTTTCTGTCTTGTTTTGAAACGTATCTTTGTTCTACTTTTCAAATATTTTCTCTAGGATTTAAATATGCATTTTTAAATTATCAGTCTATTACTGTTATACCACTTCAAGTATAATACAATAACTTTGTATCAGTGTACATCCACTTACCTCCCTCCCATTTCTTAGGCTATTATTTTATTATATCTAGCTTTTATACATATTATAAATGCCATAAAATAGTACTACTACTACTACAGTTACTACTTATGCTTTAAACAGTTGTCTTCTAAAGAATTTTATATAAGAAAGTATGTTTCATTTACCCAAAATTTGACCGTCTTTGGTGTTCTTCATCCCTTCTTACAGTTCTAAATCTATGCTTAGTATTTCATCCAGCCTGAATTTCTTCTTTTTTTTAATTAAGAAATCATTGGTATACACTCTTATGAAGCTTTGACAAGAAAAACAATGTGGTTATTACATTCACCCTTATTATCGAGTCCCTCCATACCTCATTACAGTCACTGTCCATCAGTGTAGTAAGATACCACAGAGTCACTATTTGTCTTCTTTGAGCTACACTGTCTTCCCCGTGACTCCACACACACCATGTGCACCAATCATGATACCCCACAATCCCCTTCTCCTTCCCTCCTCACCAGTCCTCCCCCACCTCTCCCTTTTGGTAACCACTAGTTCCTTCTTGGAGTCTGTGGGTCTCCTCCTATTTTGTTCCTTGAGTTTTGCTTTGTTTCATACTCCACAAATGAGGGAAATCATTTGGTATTTGTCTTTCTCTGCCTGACTTATTTCACTGAGCATAATTCCCTCTAGTTCCATCCCCGTTGTTGCAAAGGGTAGGATTTGTTTCCTTCTTATGGCTGAAAAGTATTCCATTGTGTATATGTACCACCTCTTCTTTATCCATTCATCTACTGATGGACACGTAGGTTGCTTCCATATGTTGGCTATTGTAAACAGTGCTGCGATAAACATAGGGGTGCATATGTCTTTTTGAATCTGAGAAGTTGTTTTCTTTGGGTAAATTCCTAGGAGTGGAAATCCCGGGTCAAATGGTATATCTATTTTTAATTTTTTGAGGAACCTCCATAATGCTTTCGACAATGTTTGAACTAGTTTACATTCCCACCAGCAGTGTATGAGGGTTCCCCTTTCTCTGCATCCTCGCTAGCATTTGTTGTTCCTAGTATTTTCTATGTTGGCCATCCTAACTGCTGTAAGGTGATATCTCATTGTGGCTCTAATTTGCATTTCCCTGATAATTAGCGATGTGGAGCATCTTTTCATGTGCCTGTTGGCCATCTGAATTTCTTCTTTGGAGAAGTGTCTGTTCATATTCTCTGCCCATTTTTTAATAGGGTTATTTGCTTTTTGAGTGTTGAGACATGTAAGTTCTTTATATATTTTGGATGTTAACCCCTTGCCAGATATGTCATTTAAAAATATATTTTCCCATACTGTAAGATGCCTTTTTGTTCTGCTGATAGTGTCCTTGGCTGTACAGAAGCTTTTAAGCATGATGTAGTCTCATTTGTTCATTTTTTATTTTGTTTCCCTTGCCCGAGGAGATGCATTCAGGAAAAAGTTGCTCATGTTTATATTCAGGAGATTTTTGCCTATGTTTTCTTCTAAGAGTTTTATAGTTTCATGACTTATATTCAGGTCTTCAATCCATTTTGAGTTTACTTTTGTGTATGGGGTTAAACAATAATCCAGTTTCATTCTCTTGCATGTAGCTGTCCAGTTTTGCCAACACCAGATGTTGAAGAGGCTGTCATCTCCCAATTGTATATCCATGGCTCCTTTATTGTATATTAATTGACCATATATGCTTGAGTTTATATCTGGGCTCTCTAGTCTGTTCCATTGGACTATGGATCTGTCCTTGTGCCAGTACCAAATTGTCTTGATTACTGTGGCTTTGTAGTAGTGCTTGAAGTCGGGGAGCATAATCCCCTCACTTTATTCTTCCTTCTCAGGATTGCTTTGGCTATTCAGGTCTTTTGTGGTTCTAATATGAATTTTAGAACTATTTTCTCTAGTTCGTTGAAGAATGCTATTGGTTTTTTGAAAGGGATTGCACTGAATCTGTAGATTGCTTTAGGCAGGATTGCCATTTTGACAATATTAATTCTTCCTATCCATGATGACAGGATGTGTTTCCACTTATTGGTATCTTCTTTAATTTCTCTCACAAGTGTCTTGTAGTTTTCAGAGTATAGGTCCTTCACTTCCTTGATTAGGTTTATTCCTAGGTATTTTATTCTTTTTGATGCAATTGTGAATGGAATTGTTTTCCTGATTTCTCTTTCAGCTCGTTCATCCTTAGTGTATAGGAAAGCAACAGATTTCTGTGTATTAATTTTGTATCATGCAACTTTGCTGAACTCAGATACTAGTTCTAGTAGTTTTGGAGTGGAGTCTTTAGGATTTTTTTATGTACAATATCATGTCATATGCAAATAGTGACAATTTAACTTCTTCGTTGCCAGTTTGGATGCCTTTTATTTCTTTGCATTGTCTGATTGCCATGGCTAGGACCTCCACAACTATGTTGAATGAAAGTGGGGAAAGTGGGCAACCTTGTTTTGTTCTCAATCTTAAAGGAAAAGCTTTCAGCTTCTTGCTGTCAAGTATGATGTTGGGGGTGGGTTTGTCATATATGGCCTTTATTATGTTGAGGTACTTGGTCTCTATACCTATTTTGTTGAGAGTTTTTATCAAGAATGGATGTTGAATTTTGTCAAATGCTTTTTCAGCATCTATGGAGATTATCATGTGGTTTTTGTTCTTCTTTTTGTTGATGTGGTAGATGATGTTGATGGATTTTCAGATGTTGTACCATCCTTGCATCCCTGGAATAAATCCTACTTGATCATGATGGATGATCTTTTTGATGTATTTTTGAATTTGGTTTGTTAATATTTTCTTGAGTATTTTTGCATCTATGTTCATCAGGGATATTGGTCTGTAATTTTCTTTTTTTGTGGTGTCTTTGCCTGATGCAGGCCTTGAAGAATGAGTTTGGGAGTATTCCCTCCTTTTCTACTTTTTGGAAAACTTTAAGGAGGATGGGTATTAGGTCTTCCCTAAATGTTTGATAAATTCAGCAGTGACACCATCTGGTCTAGGGGTTTTATTCTTAGGTAGTTTTTCATTTATCAATTCAATTCCGTTGCTAGTAATTGGTCTATTCAGATTTTCTGTTTCTTCGTGGGTCACCCTTGGAAGGTTGTATTTTTCTAGAAAGTTGTCCATTTCTTCTAGGTTATCCAGTTTGTTAGCATATAATTTTTCATAGTATTCTCTCATAATTCTTTGTGTTTCTGTGGTGTTCGTAGTGATTTCTCCTTTCTCATTTCTCATTCTATTTATGTGAGTAGACTCTCTTTTTTTCTTAAAAAGTCTAGCTAGGGGGTTATATATTTTGTTTTTTTTTTTTCTCAAAGAACCAGCTCCTGCTTTCATTGATCCTATTGTTTTATTCGTCTCAATTTTATTTATTTCTGCTATAATCTTTATTATGTCCATCCTTCTACTAACTCTGTGCCTCATTTGTTCTTCTTTTTCCAGTTTCGTTAATTGTGCATTTAGACTGTTCATATGGGATTGTTCTTCTTTCCTGAGGTAGGCCTGTATTGCAATGTATTTCCCTCTTAACATGGCTATCGATGTGTTCCACAGATTTTGCGGTGTTGAATTGTTCTTGTCATTTGTCTCCATATATTGCTTGATCTCTGTTTTTATTTGGTCATTGATCCATTGATTATTTAGGAGCATGTTGTTAAGTCTCCATGTGTCTGTGGGATTTTTCTTTGTGTAATTTATTTCTAGATTCATACCTTTGTGGTCTGAGAAGCTGGTTGGTAGAATTTCAATCTTTTTAAATTTACTGAGGCTCTTTTGGAGCCTAGTACATGATCTATTCTTGAAAATGTTCCATGTGCACTTGAGAAGAATGTGTATCCTGCTGCTTTTGGTTGCAGGGTTCTGTAAATGTCCTTTAGGTCCATCTGTTCTAATACATTGTTCAGTGCCTCTGTCTCTTTACTTATTTTCTGTCTGGTTCTTCTGTCATTTGGAGTGAGTGGTGTGTTGAAGTCTCCTAAAATGAATGCATTGCATTCTATTTCCCCCTTTAATTCTGTTAGTATTTGTTTTACATATGTAGGTGATCCTGTGTTGGGTGCAGATATTTATAATAGTTATATCCTCTTTTTGGACTGACCCCTTTATCATTATGTAATGTCCTTCTTTGTCTTTTGTTACTTTCTTTGTTTTGAAGTCTATTTTTTCTGATACAAGTACTGCAACTCCTGCTTTTTTCTCCCTATTAGTTGCATGAAATATCTTTTCCATCCCTTTTCTTTCAGTCTGTGTATGTCTTTCGATTTGAGGTGAGTCTGTTGCAAGCAGCATGTAGATGGGTCTTGTTTTTTTATCCACTCAGTGACTATGTCTTTTGATTGGTGCATTCAGACCATTTACATTTAGGGTGATTATCAATAGGTATGTACTTATTGCCATTTCAGGCTTTAGATTCATGGTTACCAAATGTTTAAGGGTAATTCCCTTACTAACAGTCTAATTTAACTTGGTTATTATGCTATTACAAACAGAATCTAAAGGTTCTTTTTTTCCTCCTTTTTCTTCCTCCTCCATTCTTTATATATTAGGTGTCATATTCTGTACTCCTTGTCTATCCCTTGATTGACTTCTGGGGCAGTTGCTTTGATTTTGCCTCTGCTTAGTAATTAATTGTTCTACTTTCTTTACTGTGGTTTTATTTCCCATGGTGATATCTATTTAGCCTTAGGCACACTTCCATCTATGTCAGTCCATCCAAAATACACTGTAGAGGTCATTTGTGGGAGGTAAATTATCTCAGCTTTTGCTTATCTGAAAATTGTTTAATCCCTCCTTCAAATTTAAATGATAATCTTTCCAGGTAGAGTATTCTTGTTTGGAGGCCTTTCTGTTTCATTGCATTGAATATATCATGCCACTCCCTTCTGGCCTGTAAGGTTTCTCTTAAGAAGTCTGATGATAGCCTGATGGACTTCCCTTTGTATGTGATCTTTTTTCTCTCTCTGGCTGCTTTTAAAAGTCTATCCTTACCCTTGATCTTACCCATTTTAATTACTATATGTTTTGGTGTTGTCTTTCTTGGGTTCCTTATGTTGGGAGATCTGTGCACCTCCATGGTCTGAGAGACTATCTCCTTCCCCAGATTGGGAAAGTTTTCAGCAATTATTTCCTCAAAGACACTTTGTATCCCTTTTTCTCTCTCTTCTTCTTATGGTACCCCTATATTGCAAATATTGTTCCATTTCAATTGGTCACACAGTTCTCTCAATATTCTTTCATTCTTAGAGATCCTTTTTCTCTCTGTGCCTCAACTTCTTTGTATTCCTGTTCTCTAATTTGTATTCCATTTACCATCTATTCTACTACATCTAATCTGCTTTTAAAACCCTCCATTGTATGTTTCATTTCAGATATGGAATTTCTTAATGATTGAATCTCTGTCCTAAATTCGTCCTTGAGTTCTTGAATATTTTTCTGTACCTCCATGATCATGTTTATGATTTTTATTTTGAACTTTCTTTCAGGAAGATTGGTGAGTTCAGTTTTTATTTGGCCCTTTTTCTGGTGTTTGTGAGATTTTTGTTTGAACCAGGTTCCTTTGACATTTCATATTTGTAGGTGGCACCCTCTAGTGCCCAGAAGCTCTAGTCTCTGGAGCTGCTCAGCCCCTGGAGTGATTTTGGGGTTGCTGGGGAGCGACACTAATGCCTGAGGGGAGGTAAGAGCTGTTTCTTGCTTCCCGGCTGCAATGCCTATCTCCACTGTCATAATCAATGGGCTGAGCACACAGGTGTAAGACTCTGTGCTTTGCATTTGTAGCTGCTGTAGGTGGGCCCTCCCTCTGGCTGCCCTGATGCCAAGGCAGGGACTGCTGGTTTGAGAATGCAGGCCAGGAGGAAGGCACAGCAGGCTGCATATCACAGTGGGGGCCTTGGAGCTGAGTAGCCAGCCAGTGCGGTGGAGGACCTGAAGCTCCTGAAAGTTCCCAACCTGCTGGGCAGAGTGTACCCAGACAACCTTGTCCACCTATCCCTTTTCCCAAGCAGCAAGCTCTGTGCAATCCCAGCCCCTTCAGCAGCCCTCTTGCTGCTAGGAAGCCTCTCAGACCACCCACCTTTCCTCTGTCCCAGAGCAGACGGATGTGGATCCCTGTCCTCCATAAATGGCTGGAATCTCAGTCTCTCCAAGCACTCCACCCATCTTAGCTTTCCAACCCCACCAATCTCCAGAGCACCATGCAATGTAGGTTTGTGCTCCCAAATCAGATCTCCAGGGTTGGGTGTCCAGCAGTCCTAGGCTTCCATCCCCTCCCCACTCCATTTCTCTTCTTCCCACTGGTGAGGTGGGTGGGGAATGGGCTTGGGTCCCACTGGATCAAGGCTTTGGTATGTTACCCTGTTTCATGAGGTCTGCTCTGTTCTCCAGGTGTATGCAGTCTGGATGCAGCCTTCTCTCCTGTTGCTCTTTTAGGATTCGTTGTATTAACTATATTTTCATATTATATGTGGTTTCGGGAGGAGTTCTCTGTCTCACCTCTCACACTGCCATCTTTACTTATCAGAATCCAGCCTGAATTTCTTTAATATTTTTTTTTGAGGATGAGTTTTCTGGAGATAAATTCTCTTAGCCTTTGTTTATCTGACAAGAGCTCTATACCATTTCTGTTTTTGAAGAATATTTTCACTACATACATTTCTAGTTCAATGTGTTTTTGTTTCTGTTTTTTACTTTAGAGATGTCTTCTGGTTTGCATTATTTCTGATGAGAAGTCAACTATTTTTCTTATTATTGTTTTCTAGTATATAATGCATATTCTTTTCTTCTGGCTGATTTTGCAACTTTTATCTTTATCTTCGGTTTTCAGCAATTTTATAATAATATGCCTAGGTTTGATTTTTGTTTGTTTTTAATCACCTTGCATAGGGTTCATTGAAATTCTTAGGTCCAGAAGCTGTTTTTTTCTTACTAAACTTGGAAAAATGTTGGCAATTATTTCTTCAAGTATATTTTTTCTCTCTTCTTCTGAGCCATCTAATATATGTATGTTAGACTGCTTGATATTGATAGACTGATGCTCCATTCCTTTCTTTTGTAATCCTTTATCCTTCCCATCTTTAGTTTGGATAATATCTACTGACCTGCCTTTAAGCTCATTTAAGCTATATTCTACAGTGTCCAATCTGCTAAAAGCCTAGTCAATGGCCTTTCTATTCTAGGGTTTGTATTTTTCACTTGAAAATTTTATGTATTTATTTATATTGCCTTCCTGAAATACTTATTTAAAACATATTTAAAATCTCTTTACCCATTATGTACATCTTTCCATATAAATTCTTTAACATATATGTATTTTATAAGTTATTGTCTACTAATCTCAATAATTCTGTTATCTATGGTTCTGCTTTTATTGACTATGTTTTCTTTTAATTGTGGTTACCTTTTCCTTGTTTTTGTAAGCTTTATACCCTTAAAATAATTCTATTCCACACACAGCAAACAAAATTATTGTGGAACAAAAGCATATTATTTTGTTTTATTTATTTTTCCAGAGAGTAAAAGCCCTTTCTCATTTGGCAGTTAGGGTTTAAGTATTGATCATTTGGATTCCTCCTAAAACCAGACTGAATGGAGGTTTTAATTGTATTGAGCTAACCTGTGAAAAGCTCAACTCCTAACTTCCTTTGTAGCTATCGTCTTAATTTTTTCACTATTGAAACTGAGAAGAACTTATAATGCAATTCAGATAAATTTAATTTACCTTTGGATTCTATAGGGCTCAAGAATAAAACTGTGAAAATAAGTAATATTAGATTACCAAACCCTCTCCAGTATTTCTTTCTTGGTAAAAATTTAGGGATATGGTAAGGGGAAATATTTCTCAGGTTTACAAATTTTGTTTTTGCATGTTGCAGTTTTCCAGATTCTAATGTGACCTGCCAACTCAAATGGTATTCTAAGGTTTCTCTGATTTTGTCTCATCCATGCAAAGTCTCTCTGATTATGGGAGGCTGGCTATTCCATCACTTGTCCTCAGAACAGTCACACATCAGGTAGGGAAGCCTCCATGACTTTCTGCTTACGTGTGAAAGAACAATTTCCCACTAGAATCCAGCTGATCAAGAATTCCTTACTTGTAGTATTTTTTTGCTAACTGGCTGAAGTAATAAAAACATGATTTTTATTTTATCTTGGTTATTCTCATTGTTAGTATGCAAACAGCAATCTTTTGTGTCTTTCTAGATCCTCGCTGAAATAAATAGTGTCTTGCGTTTTTTTGGAAAAATATTTTGTATGGGTATAGATTCTAGATTTCTTCAAGCACTTTGAAGATGTTGTTCCATTATCTTCTACTTCCCATATTTTCTATTCCAAAGTTAGTCATACATCTTATCGTCCCTTTGAAGATGTATTTTTCTCCCCCCTCTAGCTGATTTCTAGGTTTTTCTCTTTGACCATGGGTTTTAGCAGTTTTACTAAGATAAGCCTTGATATGGTGCTATTATAATAATCATAGGTGAGAATTTGTGGTGGGCTTACATTATCATTGTAGTGGCTTGTTCAAAAATTAATGACCATATATTTGCGGATATATTTCTGGATTCTTCGTTCTGTTCCATTGATCTATGTGTCTACTCTTTCACCAGTACAACCCTGTTTGAATACCTTGCTACTATTTCATACTTTTACATTGCTTCTATTTTTGCTTTAGACAGTCAACTAATTTTAGAGTATTTAAAGATTAGAAAAAATGAATTTATGACTATTTTCACTTTAACTATATCCATCACTCTATAGTTCTTTTTGAAGATCAAAATTTCTTTCTTACACCATAGGAAAGTTGAAGTATGTTTTTCCATAGGAGAGAAAGGTCTGGGCATGGCCTGGTGCCTATCTCACAGTGAATTCTGTTCCCCTCCACCAGGCCTGAACCACAATGGAGGCTCTTTTTGGTTTCCTGCCCTATCCTCATTATTTCTTATGGGCATTTGGATAAGTTCCTATGTCAAATTGAGAGGATTCTGCAAGTGTGTGTGAATTGCCCTACTACCCTGTGCCTCACAGTGATTCTATATTCTCACAGTAGCCCATGCATGGCCCTAGAAATTCATTAAAAATATTAGCTAAATCTTCTTACCTACTTATGTGACTGCCCTGTCTTTCTCCTGTGCTTTGGGTAGATGAGTGCTTCTATCTTCCTTTCTCTTTGGAAGCACCTGTCTTTCCTTAGATGTTTGTCCTGAAAACTTAGCTCTCTCATAGGTTCAAGAAAATTTATGACTTTGTAGAGTAGCCATCTCAGACTAGTCTTCAGGGAGCTCACTGTCTTTAGTTGCTCTTTTCTGAACAAGTCATTTGTATGTGGTGGTAATGGCAGTGATGACGGAAATGATGCTGTTGATAGCTAACCTTTACTGAGGACTTACTATGCGTCAGGAATTTTTCTTAATCAAAGATCATTCACAACAACCCTAGGAGATGGTTATCATTTTGTCCTGATTTTACAATGGAGATATTGAGGCCTAGAGAATTCATAAATGAATATACATATAATGAATGAGTCTTGTTTCCCAGAAAAATTCAGCCACATTAAATAAGGCACTGACATTTTGGATGCTCTTTGCATCTGACCTATTCCTTCCTTTCTGATAACTCCCTCTTGATAACACTAAAGAGAAAATATTCACTTGTTCAAGCATTTGTTGTTCTGCTCTGCTTTGTATAAATTTATGTTCTTCTCTTGGAGTTCCCTTTAAACTCTGTGAACTGTTTGAATAAAAAAGGGACAAAGAGATGGCGAAAGAAAAACATACAACCTCTCTCCCAACCTGACTGTTATTTCAGTTAGGGCTCTTTCAGGCTCTCTGTTGCAACCACAATTTTGAGTTGCTGTGGCTACAGACCTCAACAACTCTGTAAAGCAGGCACAGTGTTCCTCAGCAGTGTTAGCATAGGTCTTAATATCAGAGAAATAATGTTGGAATTCATTATTCCATAATAATGTTAGAATGTTGGGTTCAACAGAGGAAGGGAGCAGTCTGGATATGTATTCATCTTTCCATGCCATAAATATTTGTTGAATGACTACTGTGTACCTGGCCTTATGCAGGCTTCCTGGCATTATAATGGCAAACAAATAGACATAGTCTCTACCGTCACAGTACTTAGAGCCTAGAGAAAACTCCAAGATTGGGTCCTTACATAACTGAGAAAAATAACTGCCCTTATGTTAGGCCCTGAATTCTTCATATCTCAGTAGCAATCACTACAGAATTTCACACTGTAGTCTTTCAGCCAATCAGTCTGACCAGAGACACTAGCACATCAGTAGTGGAAGTCGTGTCAGTACTTAGCCTGGAGTCCTAAGTGGGCTTGGGGATAATTCCAGCCCTTCTGTGTCTTCTTCCCTTTGAGATGAGCTTGCCCAGTTCCCATGATCTGTACTGCAGCCATTCTGTTGAGATGAAAGTCTACCCTGAATCTCAGCTCCCTTGACTGAGAGATGGGTATCTTACCTTGTTCTCCATCATTGTACCCAACATATGCCAGACAGTTCTAGTTCTTGCAAGCTTCTTCCCCTAAGAGATGAACCCTGTTTCTGGAAACTCCAGCTGCTGCCTGGGGTCTTATTCCAAAGCAGATGGACCACCCAGAACCATGACATTGTCAGCTTCCTGACTTCAGGCATCAATGCTGTCTGGATGTTGTGGTCGCTGTGCCATGTCCTCCAGCTCCAAATCCTCCCAAATGTTAGCAAGTGTTTGGTGGGAGACTGTTAACTACACTTCTTTGTGCTGTGGCCACTCCCCCATGGGACCAACTCTTCAGACGGGTAAAGCTTCCAACACCAGTCCTGTCTTTTACCACTCCAGCCGGTTGCTAAGTCCCAGCATGCCTCTCATCAAAGCCCTCCAGAGATGTGACAAGCTTTTGTTCCTGGTTGTTAATCCTGGTTTTTTATTGTCTTGTGATCTCATGCACCAATGTCTGGCACTTTATCCATTTATCTCTTCTTATTTTCCCACAGCAACACAAAGATTTTCCATAGGAACTCTCTTAATTCTCCTTCTGTGTCTTTTGACAGAATGCTTTCTCCCAAGGTCCAATAGTGAAGGCTGGAGTCAATGTGTGTCAGGAGACCTGGGTTTCCTCGCTGTATCACCAACTGGCCGTGTGGCCTTGGGCAATTCAATTCCCTTTTCTGTGACTCAGTTTCCTACTCAGTAAAAGGAAAGAGATTGGCTGTTTGGTTTCTTCCAGCTCTCAAATTTGTTGACATTAAGTTGGCCGAGAATAACTTTTCCAAGCAACTCCCAACTTATTTTCTCTCTCAAATGCCCATCAGAAAACAATATGCACTCAGCTAACATTTCTCACTTTTCTCCAGCTTTGGATAAAGTGTATTCCTAAGTAAGAATTATACATCCCTTAATTTTGACTTCCATATCCATTAATAGTATTTTGAATTTTAGAGTATTTTATACTTACCAAGTCCTTTCATGATTATTATTCTCCTGGATCTTCATAATTCTATTTATTAGGAGGGGTAAGGCTTTCCATTCTCTTTATCTCTTTTTCTTTTATCTTCACCTCTTTTTTCTCTCTGTCTCTCTCTTTTTAAGAATCAGGCAGCTGGTACATTTTGAGAAGTAAGATAGTTATTTACCCGAGGCAGCACAACTAGTTACTGGGAGATCCTGAACTGTATTTCGGGTCTGACAACCAGTTCAACAGATCTTTGACGTTTCCACATCCCTCCACCTCCTCACTGAGCCTTTTTTACAGCTTCTGCATTTAATTCCTCCAATATTGCTCATGTTCTGCCTTCTTTACACAAGCCAGGAGTCTGAGCACTAAAATAATGGTTGAAATAAATTCTTCCCTCCTCCAAGGAGAAGGTCTCTTGCAGCCAGAGTGAATCATTTTTGCAAGGTACCCATCTCCCTGAGACATAAAGATTGTCAACATGTGGTTCTCTGGTCAGCTATTTTGATGTTTCCACACATTTAATCAACTCAGCAATTTGATGGAGCCCAAGCTCCTAGCAAGGGAAGAAGCTGAAGAGGCGTTTTAGGCAACAACAATGACCTCGTTTCACTGGCCAGGCCATAAGCTACCAAGGTTGCATAATGTAGAATTTTCCCAAGAGCTGAAAGAACTGCGTGTGTTCCCTACTTTTTGGTATCAGGAAGGAGGGATTAAGTGAATGTTTTCAGTTTCACAGGAAAAGGTAATAAAAATACAAGTATATTTTGGGTCAAGTTCAATTTCTGCTTGGTTCTTCTAAATCCCCCTGAATAAAATAAGATTGTCACACAATAGAAACTTTAACACCCAAACAGATAAGATTCTTCACTACACGCAGGTAGTTATCAGTTCCCCAATACAAGCCTAATTACATACAATGACTAATACAGCTAGCCTAATAAAAATGGGGAGAAAGTTAAAGATAAGGGGGTCAGGTCTGTCAGTCATAGTAAGACCATCATTAGTTACTATTTTAATGGTTCATTTGATTAAATGCTAAGCTATTGTCTTGTAATTATGTGTATTCAAGGGAAAAACACTCGAGTTCAATTAGGAATGTATCTTTTACTGCACTATGTTTAATGAAGTTGCAACATCACCATAATAAGCAAGGAATAATGAAAATCTTTTGAAATTGCAATAGAAGTATTTGCAGAGAAGTAGCTGGCATGTGTAATATGATGAGTTCCTTTAAATGGCTCAACTGTGATCAAAAAAGCAAATTATATAAGTGGATACTGCAAGGCAGAAACATGTGGACACAGCTGGAGTGTCATGTGTCACGGTTCCAGTCACTGCCAGCTGGCGGTCACACAAAGGCAGGCCAAGCCAAACAATTACTGTTATTCATAAGAGCAAATGTGCATTCCAAACACACAGTGCAGGCTTTATGAAATAACTGAGCATTCAGATGCATCCAGACAGCCGAGCTGTTTTTTCAACACATGTCCCTGGGTGCCAGGCCAATATGGTA
This sequence comes from Smutsia gigantea, assembly GCA_032199065.1. NCBI lineage: Eukaryota > Metazoa > Chordata > Mammalia > Pholidota > Manidae > Smutsia > Smutsia gigantea. The sequence continues at coordinate 1,513 of JAVSCE010000775.1, read as the reverse complement.
AACTGACTCTGCTATTCAGAAACCCTTATCTTTACCCAATTAACCAAATCACTGTGACATTTGAGAGTTCTTCATGCACTTTGCTGAGCGCATCAAACCAGCAGGCTTACCGGGCGGCAGATGCACAGCTTCTGGAAGCAATCTGCTTTCTTTCTTTCTTTTTTTTTTTCTCTTTAGCTTTAAGTACCCTGCTAGACCACTGCCCATTACCAGCCAGAGTTTGGAGTTGGTGTCTAATAATATGAACATACATATGAACATCCAGTGGTCTCCCCTGCCCTTAATTCTGTGTACCTGTGTGGTGGGTAGCTTCTGAGATGTTGCCTTAAGAGGGTCAAGCATGGCCACAGGCAGGCAGTAGGGATTCATATTCTTGTTTAGGAAAAAAATAAAATTAAATGAGAGGACCTTCTAGAAAAGAGTCTGGTAATGGACTGAAATGAGAATCCCTGGATTGCTTAAATATAGACACAAAAGGAGAAGCAAAATGGAGATGTTGTTTCTATAATTTTCATCTATTTTTTAAAAAATAAAATGTAGTGATAGCTCTCTGCCTATTCATTTCATTCAGTAGACAAGGGTCACAGACACATGAAAACGTGCTCACCATGTTGCTGCTTACAGCCGTGGCAGAACAGAAAGAATGCTGGAGAGGAAAGTGTGCAATTGCTAGGGAAGTTTCACTATCATAGAAAGTGAATGGTTGTATTTTAACACCTGCAAAGAAGAGACAGGGTATTCTGTCTAAACGAGCATTGCCCATTAGAAATAGAATAGGAGCCGAATTTGTGATTTTAAATTTTCTAGTAGTCACATTCAATAAAGCAAAAAAACAAAAAACAAAAAAAACAAGTGAACTTCCAAACATTGAAAGCTAATTTTAATAATGTTTTATTTAACCCATTGCATTTAAGACACTATCATTTCAACACAGAACCAACTTAGAAATATTAATGAGGTATGTTACATTCTTTTTTTGTACTAAGTCTTGAAATCTAATGTGTATTTTATACTTATAGCTCATATCAATTTGGACTAGCCAGGTTTCGAGTGCTTACTGGCCCTATGTGGCCCGTGGCGACCATTTCAGACAGCTCAGTGCTAGACTTCTGGCAGTGGCAATTTCCAGTCACCGAAAGACCTCTTCAGCAGCTGGTGTTGGGAAAAACTGGACAGCTACATGTAAGAGAATGAAACTGGATCATTGTCTAATCCCATACACAAGAGTAAACTCAAGGTGGATCAAAGACATGAATGTAAGTCATGAAACCATAAAACTCTTAGAAAAAAACATAGGCAAAAATCTCTTGGACATAAACATGAGCGACTTCTTCATGAACATATCTCCCCGGGCAAGGGAAACAAAAGCAAAAGTGAACAAGTGGGACTATATGAAGCTGAAAGGCTTCTGTACAGCAAAGGACACCATCAGTAGAACAAAAAGACTTCCTACAGTATGGGAGAATGTATTCATAAATGACGTATCCGATAAGGGGTTGACATCCAAAATATA
>JAVSCE010000774.1:0-24860 GCA_032199065.1 Smutsia gigantea | reverse complement strand
AAACAACACCTAAACCTAATGGTAGCCTTGAACTGAGAACATGAACACTCATCTTCATTCACGCCTCAACTTAATCCTGAAACACAACATCTCGTTCGACCTCACATCAGACATGGATTCTAATGCTAATCATAACCCAAACCACTCTGTAAACTTACACAACACCTAACCTTTAACTTAGCCCTGGCATCTTGACCTGAACCCTCACTGTAACTCCTGCTTCGGTGAATCAGTGAAATACCACATCGCCCTCTTCCTCATGTCAGAGCTGGAGTCCAACTTTTACTGTAAATCTATTTTCCACGGACACTCACAGAAGACCAAATCCTAACCCGAGCTGTAGACTCATAGCCTAAACCCTCACATTCATTTACGCACCTCTGAAACACTGAAACACAATATGGCCCTTGTCCTCACATCCACGCGGAACCCTAACTCCAATCGTAACCCACCCCCCCGTACAGTTTACCCAAGTCCTAACCCTAACCATAGCCCTTGTGCCTTGACCTGACACCACACTGTAACTCCTCCCTCACTGTATCAGTGAAATACCATACCACCCTCTCGCTCATGTCAGAGCTGGAGTCCAACTCTTATAGTAACTCTAATCTCCACGTACATTTACAGATCACCTAACCCTAACCCTAGCCATGGACACATAGACTGAAACCTCACGTTCTTTCACGCCTCACCATAACACGGAAACACAATATCGCCCTCGTCTTCACCTCAGCATTGGAGCCTAACTCTAATCGTAACACAACCCACGTCGTACAGCTTACCCAACACCTAACCCTAATCTTAGACCTGGTATCTTGAACTGAAACCTCAGTGTAACTCCTCCCTCAGTGTATCAGTGAAATACCATATCGCCCTCTTCCTCACATCAGAGATGGATCCCAACACTTACCATACACTACACTTTACTGAACACCTAGCCATAACCCAAGCCTGGTGTGATAACCTGAACCCTCATGTTCATTCACGCCAAAACGTCGGCCTGATACACAATATCTCAGTCATCGTCATATCACAGATGGATTCTAATACTAAACGTAATCTAACCCGCTCTGTACAGCTTACAAAACACCGAACCATAAACCAAGTGTTGGCACCTTCACCTGAACCCTCACGTTCAAACATGCCTCACCGTAACCCGGAAACACAATATCGCCTTCATCTTCACATCAGAGATGGACTCTAACTCTAAACGTAAGATAACCCACGCCATACGGCTTACCCAACACCTAATCATAACCCTAGCCCTGGTGCCTTGACTTGAACCCTCACGTTCATTGATGCCTCACCATAATCCGGAACCACAATATCGCCATCGTCCTCACATTAGAGATGGACACTAACTCTAAATGTAAGACTACCTGAACCATATAGCTTACCCATGACCTAATCTTAACCCTATCCCTGGTGCCTTGACTTGAAACCTCACGTTCATTCACGCCTCACCATAACACAGAAACACAATAGCCCTTTTGCGCTCATGTAAGACCACAACCCTGACTCTAACAGTAACTGTATTTTCCATTTAAACCTTACCAAACACCTAACCATAACCCTAGCCCTGGACCCGGAGCCTGAACCCTCATTCACGCCAACCACAATATGGAAACACAGTATCGCCCCTGTTCTCACATCAGAGCTGGACCCTAAGTCTAATCGTATGACTACCCACAGCATAAACCTTACCCAACACCTAATATTAACCCTAGTGCTGGCCCTTTGACCTGAACCCTCATATTCATTAACGGCTCACCTTAACCCAGAAACACAATATCGCCCTCGTCCTCACATCAGAGGTGGACCCTATGTCTAACCGTAACACTACATGCATAGCACAGCTTACCCAAGACCTAATCGAAACCCTAGCCGTGGTGCCTTGACGTGAACCGTCACATTCATTCACACTTCACCATAACCCAGAAACACAAAAGCTCCCTTGAACTCACATCAGACCAGGAACAACTCTACCCGTAACTCTATTTTCCATGTGCACCTTATTGAACACCTAACCCTAACACTTCCCCTGTACCCAGAGTATGAACCATCATGTTCATTCATGCCTCACCATAACTGGATACACAGTATCGCCCTCGTCCTCACATGGGAGCTGGATCCTAACTCTAATTGTAACGCAACACGCCCCGTACATCTTACCCAACATGTAATGCTAACCCTAGCCCTGGTGCCTTGAACTGAAACCTCAATGAAACTTCTGCCTCAGTGTATCAGTGAAATACCATATCGCCCTCTTCCTCACGTCAGAGATGGATCCCAACTCTTATCAAAATGCTGTATTCCTAATACACTTTACCGAACACCTATCTGGAACCCTAGCCCTGAGCTGATAACTTGAACCCTTATGTTCATTCAGGCTCAATGTCGGCCTGAAACACAATATCTCAGTCGTCCTCACATCACAGATGGGTTCTAACACTAAACATAATCTAACCCACTCAGTACTGCTTACAAAAAACTGAACCATAACTCTAGTGCTGGTGCCTTCACCTGAACTCTCATGTTCAAACACGCCTCACAGTAACCCGGTAAAAGAATATCACGCTCATCTTCACATCAGAGATGGACTCTAACTCTAAACGAAAGATAAACACGCCATACGGCTTACTCAACACCTAATCTTAACACTATCCCTGGGTCCTTGACTTTAACCCTCAGGTTCTCTGATGCCTCACTATAATCCGGAACCACAATATCGCCCTCGTCCTCACATTAGAGATGGACCCTAACTCGTAACGTAAGAATACCTGCACCGTCTAGCTTCCCCAAGACCAAATTTTAACCTTAGCTCTGGGGCCTTGACTTGAACCCTCACATTCATTCACACCACACCATAACCCAGAAACACAATAGCCCTTTTACGCTCACATAAGACGAGAACACTAACTCTAACCGTAACCGTATTTTCCAGTTAAAACTTACTGAACACCTAACGCTAACTGTAGCCCCGGACCATGAGCCTGAACCCTCAGGTCCATTCACGCCTCACCAAAATATGGAAACAAAATATCGCCCTTGTCCTCACATCAGAGATAGACCCTAACTCTTATCGTAACCGAACATGCCCCATACAACTTACCCAGGACCTAACCTTAACCCTAGCCCTGATGCTTTTACCTGAACCCTCACTGTAACTCCTGCCTCAGTTTATCAGTGAAATACCATATAGCCCTCTCCCTCACATCAGAGCTGGAGACCAATTCTAACAGTAACACTATATTCCACGTTCACCTTACAGAACACGTAACCCTAAACCTAGCCCTGGGCAGAGAGTCTAAACACTCCCATTCATTCACGACTCAACTTAAGGCTGAAACACAATATCTCCCTAGTTCTCTTATCAGACTTGTATTCTAACTAGTCATAACCCAACTCGACCCGTACAACTTACTCAACACCTATCCCGAACCATAGCGCACGCAAGTTTACATGGACGCTCACTGTAACTCCTGCCTCAGTGTATTAGGGAAATACCATATTGCCCTCTCCCTCACGTCAGAGGTGGATCCCAACTCTTACCGTAACACTATATTCCACATACACGTTACAGAACAACTACCAATAAATCTAGACCTGGGCTGAGAAGCTGAACCCTCGTGTCCATTCACGTCTCAACTTAAGCCTGAAACACAACATCTCCCTTGTCCTAACATCAGAGATGGATTCTAATGCTAATAGTAACCCAACCCACTCCTTACAGCTTACAAAACACCCAACACTAATCTTAGCACTGGCACCTTGAACTGAAACCTCACGTCCATTCACTCCTCACCATAACCCGGAAAAACAATATTGCCCTTGTCCTCACATCAGCACTGAACCACAACTTTAATCGTAACCCAACATGCCCGAAAACATTACCGAACACCTAACCCTAACACTAGCCCTGTCACCTTGACCTGAATCATCACTGAAACTCCTGACTCCGTGTATCAGTGAAATACCATATCGCCCTGTCCCTCACGTCAGAGCTGGATCACAAGTCTTAGTGTAACACCATTTTCCTTATACACTTTACAGAACTCCTAACCCTAACCCAAGCGCTGGGTTGAGAATCGGAACTCTCATGGTCATTCACGCCTCAACTTAAGCCTGAAACTCAATATCTCCTTCGTCCACATATCAGACAGGGATTCTAAGGCTAATCGAAACCCAACATGTTCCGTACAGCTTACACAACACCTAACACAAACGCCAGTGCTGGCACCTTGAGCAAAAGCTTCACGTTCATTCACGCCTCACCATAACCCGAACGACAGTATAGCCCTCGTCCCCACATCAGATATGGACCCTAACTCTTACCGTAATACTACCTGCATTGTCCAGCTTACCCGTCACCTAACCCTAACCCAAGCTTTGGTGCCATGACCTGAAACCTCACTGTAACTCCATCCTCAGTGTATCACTGAAATCCCACATCACCGTCTCCCTCCCGTCAGAGCTGGATCCAATCTCTTACCATAACACTACGTTCCACGTACACCTTAGAGAACACCTAACCCTAACCCTAGACCTGGGGTGAGAACCTGAACCCTCATGTTCTTTCACACCTCCACTTAAGACTGAAATACAATATATCCTTCGTCCTCACATCAGACATGGATTCTAACGCTAATCGTAACCCAACCCACTCGGTACAGCTTACAGAACACCTAACCTTAAACCTAGCCCAGGAACCTTGACCCTCAACCCTGACTGAAATCCTGCCTCAGTGTATCAGTGAAATAGCACATCGCCTGCTACCTCATGTAGAACTGGATCCCAACTCTGCATGTATCTCTATAGTACACGTGCACCTTAAGAAACACATAACCTTAACCCTAGACCCGGGCTTATAACCTGAACCCTCATGTTCATTCACGCCTCAACGTCGGCCTGAAACAGAATATCTCAGTCATCGTCACATCAGAGATGGATTCTAATGCTAAACGTAATCCAAACCGCTCCATACAGCTTACACAACATCTACCCCTACCCATAGCACTGGAACCTTGACCTTAACCATCATTGTAAGTCCTGCCTCAGTGTATCAGTGTAATACCATATTGCCCTCTCCATAACATCAGAGCTATAGTCGAACTCTAACCGTAACACTATATTCCACGTACACCTTACAGAACACCTAACCCAAACCCTATCCTTGGGCTGAGACTCTGAACACTCCTGTACATTCTCACTTCAACTTAAGCCTGAAACAAAATATCTCCATAGTCCTCACATCAGAGCTGGAAATTAACTCTAATTGTAACCCAACCCGCCCAGTACAGCTTACCCAACACCTAAACCTAACCCTAGACCTGGCACTTTGATGTGAAACCCCACTGTAATTCCTGTCTCAGTGTATAAGTGAAATACCATATCGCCCTCTCCCTCACATCAGAGCTGGATCCAAACTCTAACCTTAACACTATATTTCACATACACCTTACAGAACACCAATACCTAAACTCTAGCCCAGGCCTGAGAACCTGAACCCTCACATTCATTCACGCCTCAACTTAAGCCTGAAACACAATATCTCAGTCGTCCTCACATCATAGATGGATTCTAATGCTAATTGTAGCCCAAACTACTCCATACAGCTTACCCAACAACTAAACATAACCCTAGTGCTGGTGCCTTGACCTGAACCCTCAGGTTCATTCACGCCTCATTATACCCCAGAAACACAGAATCACCCCTGTCCTCACATCAGAACTGGACCCTAACTCTAACCGTAAGACTACCCACACCATACAGCTTATGCAACACCTAATTGTAACCCTTGCCCTGATGCCTTGAATTCAACCTTCATGTTCATTCACTCTTCCCCATAAACCAGAAACACAATAGCTCCCTCACACTCACATCAGACCAGGAACCTAACTCTAACAGTAACTCTATATTCCATTTACACCTTACCGAACACCTAACCCTAACCTTACACCTGGACCCAGAGCCTGAACCCTCATGTTCATTCACACCTCACCATAACCCGGAAACACATTATCACCCTCGTCCTCACATCAGAGCTCGTTCCTAACTCTAATCATAATCCAACCCGCCCAGTACAGCTTCCATGCCCTAAGCCTAAACCTAGCCTTGGCGCCTTGTCCTCAACCCTCACTGTAACTCCTGCCTCAGTGTATCAATGAAATACCATATCACCCTCACCCTCATTTCAGACCTGGAGTCCAACTCTCACCATGACACTATATTCCATGTACACCTTATTGACCTCAAAACCATAACCCTATCCCGGGGCTGAGATTCTGAACACTCCTGTACATTCACGCCTCAACTTAAGCCTGAAACACAATATCTCCCTTGTCCTCACATCGGAGCTGGACCCTAACTGTAATCGTAACCCAACCCACCCAGTACAGATTACCCAACACGTAACCCTAACCCTAGACATGGCACCTTGATGTGAAACCTCACTGTAATTCTTGCCTCAGTGTATCAGTGAAATACCACATCGCCCTCTCCCTCATGTCAGAGGTGGATCCCAACTCTTACAGTAACACCATATTTCATGTACACCTTACAGAACACCAAACCCTAACCCTAGACCAGGGCTGAGAAACTGAACACTCATGTTCATTCATACCTCAGCTTAAGCCCGAAACACAATATCTCAGTCGTCCTCACATCAGAGATGGAGTCTAACGCTAATTGTAACTCAACCCGCTCGGTACAGCTTACACACAACACCTAACCCTAACCCTAGCGCTCGCACCTTGTCCTGAATCCTCATGTTTATTCACGCTTCACCATAACCCAGAAACACAATATCGCCCACGTCCTCACATCAGAGATGGACCCTAACTCTAAACGGAAGACTACTCGCATCGTACAGCTAACCCAACAACTAACCCTAACCCTAGGCCTGATGCCTTGATCTGAAACCTCACTGCAACTCCTGCCTCAGTGTATCAGTGAAATACCATATCGCCCTCTTCCTCACGTCAGAGATGGATCCCGACTCTTACAGTAACTTTATATTCCAGATACAACTTACAGAACACCTAACCCTAACCCTAGCCCTGGACCCATATTCTGAACCCTTACGTTCATTCACGCTTCACCATAACCCAGAAACACAATATCGCCCTCGTCCTCACATCAGAGCTGGACCCTAAATCTAATCGTAACCCAAACCGCCCTTACAGCTAACCCAACACCTAACCTTAAACCTGGCCCTGGCACCTTGACCTGAACCCTCACTGAAACTGCTGCCTCTGTGTATCAGTGAAATATCATATCGCCCTCTCCCTCACGTCAGAGCTGTATCCAAACTCTTACCATAACACTATTTTCCCCATACACCTTACAGATCACGTAACCCTAACCCTAGCTCTGGGGTGAGAAACTGAACCCTAACGTTCATTCACGCCTCAACTTAAGCCTGAAACACAATATCTCAGTCGTCCTCACATCAGAGATGGATTCTAACTCTAATCCTAACCCAAACTGCTCCGTACAGCTTACCCAACACCTAAATGAAACCCTAGCGCTGGCGCCTTGACCTGAACCCTCAGGTTCATTCACGCCTCACCATAACCCTGAAATACAGTATCATTCCTGTCCTCACATCAGAACTGGACCCTAACTCTAACCGTAAGACTACCCGCAACGCACAGCTTACCCAACAACTAATCATAACCCCAGCCCTGGTGTCTTGAATTGAACCCTCACGTTCATTCACGCCTCAGCATACCCCAGAAACACAATAGCTCCCTCGCACTCACATCAGACCAGGAACCTAACTCTAACTGTAAACGTTTTTCCACTTAAGCCTTACTGAACACCTAACCCTAACCCTACCCCTGGACCCAGAGCCTGAACCCTCACGTTCATTCATGCCTCACCATAACCCGGAAACACATTATCGACCTCGTCCTCACATCAGAGCTAGTCCCTAACTCTAATCGTAACCAACCCAGCTCGTACAGCTTACCCATACCCTAACCCTAACCCTAGCTTTGGCACCTTGACCTCAACCCTCACTGTAACTCCTGTCTCAGTGTATCAGTAAAATACCATATCGCCCTCACCCTCACGTCAGAGCTAGAGTCCAGCTCTTACCGTGACTCTATATTCCATGTATATCTTATCAAACACCTAACCCTAACCCTAGCCCTGGACCCAGAGCCTGACCGTCACATTCATTCATGCCTCACGGTAAGCTGGAAACACAATATCGCCCTAGTCCTCACATCAGCACTGGACCCTAACTCTAATCGTAACCCAACCCGCCCCTTACCCCTAACTCAATGCCTAACCCTAACCCTAGCCCTGGCAAGGCAGTAGCACCAAATTTTGAGGTCCTGGTACAAGGTATATTCCTGTCTGCACCCTTCAGTTTGCTCTCCAGCTGTCTGGGAGACCCTTCTCAACACAGAACAAGACTAAAGAACAATGTTAAAAACTAGGTGTGCCCACAAGACATGACACACCACCAACTAAAAAACTAGACTTGGCAATATTCCTCAGCCATTGTTTTAGCAGTCACCATTTTAAGGTCATACTGCTCACTCCCGCTGACTCAATACTGCCTCAGGAAAATGGCACCCTATAAAAATATTTCAATACTGTTGATACCTACATTGATGATTACTATAAACCTGTTTAGAGACCTAGTATCTCACTGTGATTTTCAAATACCAATTCTGTGTGGAAAGCAGCTCCAGAGGAAAAGGTTAAGGATGTTATCATTGAAACACTATTGTGCTTTAGCAACTCTTCACCAGTTACATCACTCAAGGAAGTTTTTTGTGGCTTATCAATTATCTGTCCCCTTGCAAAATAGTTCTGAACTTTCATTTTGTAAAGAGTTTGCAATTCATCATTAATTAGGCTTCCCTACCAGTAATGATTTGAGTATTTGCTGAGATCATACTCATTCTACGGATAAAATAGACAGTTGATTGGCCCAAGGACACAAAACAACCCAGCTATTACTTCTCTTTTTCATCACCGTCACCCAGCAACAGACACATAATGCTCTCCAACTGTAATACCCACCCTGCTGCCCTGGTGACCAATCCTACCCCCTAGGAGCTGCAGTGGAAGGCACCCCAGTTAGGTTTCCCTTACCTGCTGCCAACAATCTCCTGTAGGCAGAATGCCTTCACAGATAACAATGATACTGACTGCTCTGTGACTGAGACTTTGGGACTCCAGACTGGAACATGAGCTCAAGAGGAATAAGAGCACCTACAAAGACACAATGGCTAGTAGCTTTAAATGTCACTGTCCCAAAGGAGACTGCACTCCCAACACACACATGTACACACACACACTCTCTCTGTCTCCTAAGACTTCCTTTAATCCCTCACAAGAACCTAGACAATGGTCTCCACTGTGCTTCCATAGTACCAATAGTGCACAGTGCTGTAAACCGTCTATTTATGCCCTTCTCCACCCACAAGCTGGGACCTCCAGCATCTGAAGTACCTGGCATAGGACCTAGCTTATAAAAGGTTTATTGAGTGCCCAGCTTCTCACCAGCAAGGAAGGGAAAGAGGTATTCCCCTATTAGAGTAGCACACTTCAGAGACCAATTAGGCCAACTCCTTATTTTTCAGATGAGCAGAGAATCACCCAGTTACATATGGCCTGGACTCCAGTCCAGGTCTTTTGGCTCAGTTTAATTCTACAAACATTTTATAAGGGCCTACTAAATGTCAGAGTCGGTGGGAGGTGCTGGGGATAGTGAGATGGGCAGGAGATGGTCTCTGCTTCAAGGTGCTCACAGCCTGGGGAAGGGAACAGAGTTACAGAATACCTGGGCAACTGCAGACGCTTGATTCCTCAGCCAGTGCTCTCGCCACACTGTCCACTGGATAGTCCCCATCTGAGAAATAGAACAGCAATATCTACTTACTGCAAATAACCTTAAAAGACTGATGAGAAAACACATATGGACAATTGTCAGGTTCACCCCTAAAGGAATATGGAAGGGACTTCCACACCCTGACACCATCTCGAAGAATTCAACAATGTTTCAGTTACCAGTTCAAGGAAGCAAAAAAAGGAGTGATGGGCAAAAACCAAGGAAAACCTGTGACGAAGTGGAGGGAACAGCTGGGGTGGGAGGTAGGGGTTTGGGTTCAAGTGAATGGGCCCTGCTGGTTGGGGGGGAGCGGGGGGGGGGCGGAGGTCGTGCATTGGGAGCTGGAAGAGGGAACGTTAAGGGGAAAGTTGGGACAGCTTGGAGTGGGGGCAGGTGGCCAGGAACGGGGTTCCCTTGGGGCAGGGCAGGGCTCCGGCCCAGCGCAGGGGCCGTGGCCTGGCGGTTCTAGATGGCGCCATGGCCCGGGGGCAGAAGGCGCCAGGCGCGCGGGGAGGAAGAGGGCCGGGGCCGGGGTTGGGGGCCAACTGTTCTCCCGGAGAGCCGCGTGTTCCCGCAGGTAGGCTTGGCAGACACCAGGAGCTGCAGCTGCCCCGCCACCCGTTGCAGCATCACGCCCGCAGCAACAGCCCTGGGTCGGGCTGGCGTCGCCTCACCTCAGGTTGAAGTCCTGGAACAGGCCCCTCAGGTTCATGGCGGAAGCCTTCACCGCGGCATACCCACGCCCTCGCGCCGAGCAGCCTGCGCGTTACAGCGGGCTCAAGGGGCCCCCGCCAGCCTCTTCACCGCCGTAGCCCCGCGAAAGCCACGCCGCAGCGTCCCGCCCGTCTTTTCGGGCTTCCGTACGCCCGGTGCGCATGCGTCTCGAGTCCCGCCCCACAGCCCTGGGAAGCTCCATGGACGGCGCATGACGCTGCCCTCCCGGCTCGTTCACCTGCAGGTCCCCACTCTAGGTCTCTGTGCGGCCGTCGGTGCAGATGCCGGGTGCAGGGAGGCTGGGGAGCCTCGGAGAGCCATACCGGTACACTGACTCAGTTCAGGACTGCGGGTAGGGTGCGAGCCGCCCAGGAGTCCCTCGGGGAGGTCTTCGCAGACACCTGTCACCTTGGCCCGCGCTGCCTTCTGGGGAGTGAGTGTCTGCAGGCCTTTCAGACAGACCCTCCATCTGGGTGGCATTGTCCCCTGATGCTGGCTTGTGGATGCCCCTTAGAGGCACACCCTGCATCCTGCCACCAGCCCAGCCCTATCCCTGTGCCCAGTTTCAGCTCAGGGAATGAGCACAGAGAGAGACCTACACCCCTTACTTGCTCACGAATGGCCCACAGGGAAGCTGCCAGCAATAGTTACCACAGAGGAGGGCCAGCCAGAGCCAAGGAGGCAGGAGCCCAGAGTGGCCTCTGCCAAGGCTGGGGAATGGCTGCTTTGGGGAGGATCAGGGCCATGGCTCACCCACCTCACACCAGCCCTCAGGGGCAGGCTTGGGGCACCTAGAGGATATCAGGGCCTTCCTGCTGATGGGCAGGGGAGCTCCTGCCTGCTCTGCATACCTCTGGTAATCCAGGGACCTGGGCAGGGGTGCTGTGCCTACACAAAGGCCTCCACAGCGTTTTGTACTCTGGCAGTGCCACCCCAAAGGACTCTGGGAGTGCTTGGGGTATCCCAGCTGCTGCAGCATTGCTGTCCCTAGCTGCCCTGTGCGAGCACACTCCGAGAACCTGCAGGTGGTGTCCCTGCTCCATCCTGGAAAGCCCCACAGGGGTCTGGTCCTAGAACTTTGAAGGCCTCGGGTGCTGGGCTCCTTTGAAAATCCTCACTAGAATCTGCTGTGTCTGGGGCCTGAAGGAGTGTCCTGCTGACCACCTGTGCCATCTGCTACAGCTTCTCCTCTGCTCCAAGTGTCTCTTCTGGGACACCTATGTTCTAGCTGGCTCTGTGGGTGGCTAACAAACCCCTGCCCCCATCTCAAGCTCAGCCTCAGAAAACCAAACCTCAAAGACATCTTAACACTTCCATCAGTGTACTGAAACCTTTGCTATTAAATAGGGAACCATTTGAAAATACCTCATCATCCTAGCCATGTGTCACATATTCCAATGGCAATAATTATTATCTACCACCCTCTTGGAGACCCACCCAAAGGCTACATCACATCCTGCCAGATCTACCTGAAGCACAACCTTCCTGAAAGGGGATTCTCTCTGGAGACTTTCAGATGAAGATAATTTCTTGGCAAAATCCAGTCCTGGGCTTTGCTGAGCCATGGTCATCGGAGAGACAGGCAAGCCAAAGGCAGAAGCCCTGCAGCCCCAGGACAGGAAGATGTGAGCTCCCAGCAGGGTGTCAGGAGGAGCACACCCTCACCCCAAAGGGCCATCAGCAGCTGGATGCTGGCCTGCTCATCACTACTGATAGTCCTGTGGTAACTGCCTGCAGAGCAAAACCACCAGAGGTTATGGCCTCACTGGCTTGACCTCTGTCCCTTGCATGGTAGAGTTGCTAACCAAACACAAAGTCTTAGGTCCTTTTGACTTAAGCAAAAGTGAAACTAAGTTACTAGGGACTGTTTCACACACTCTCCTGTAAGAGTGACAGGAACACGAAGGCCTGAATTTGGGCTGTGCGGGAACTCGTTTCTTATGTACTGGCATTTAATACACATGCAACCTGGAGAGGGGCCAGAATGTGCATCCTGTTCAGGAAGAGAGGTAAAGGTCTCTCTGTCTCTGGAATGTGCCAGCAGGTGTTTTAGGAAAGGACTTGGTTTTATGCATCAGAATATTGTAAAGCCCTGACAAGCCTAATTTGCCTTCCTAGTGTGACACTTCTTCCTACATGCTGCCGCTGCCCCTACAGCACTTGGAGGACACTGGCACAGCTTGCTCCTTCTGTGAGGAGCTCTCGTGTGCCATCCTGTTGTTCTGTCACAGCATTGCACTGACTCTCATGAAAAGTGTGGCGTTTTAAATTCCCACGTGGACGAGAATGGTTCTGTGCACTGCTGGCCGTGTAAGCATGAAGCACCTCTCCTACAGATGTTTGGAATAGTGTGCTTGGGTTACTAACCCTGTTTATGTTCATGGTCATATTGACATGTTACATGTCTTGGAGGCCAAATCAACTGGATTTGACAAGATTGTGTGAGTTTTGAGTAAGATGTTATTTAGCAAACATTTCCGGATCTTCTACTGGGTGTTAAGGTTGGTGGTGGGCAGCGGGAGTGCAGAGCATGACCTGTGGCCCTTGCCCCAAGGAGCTCACAATCCTGGTGGCTTGGTGCTGCAAACCTTCTACTGTCTCCCAGAGTTCTAACAAAGTTGGTTCTGACTTTCGGCTTGAATTTTTTCATCTTTCTGTGGTTCTAAAGATTTCCTTTTTAGGTTTTTGTTTGTTTGCTTGTTTGTTTTAAACTATGGTGTCAGTTCTTGCATAGCTATGGTCCTGTTCAGGTTATGCATTTCATCTAGGCTGTATTTGCATTGTTTCTGATTTTTGAGGAATTGTACAATTTCATGAAGTGCTTCAATTTGTGTACATAGATTTGTCCTCAGCATGTCCATTTTATCCTTCTAACATCTGTAGGTAGGTTTGTAGGCTCATAGTAATTTCCAGTGCTCCATTTCTGGTACTGGAAATATGTGTCTTCTTTTTCTCTCTCACTTTGTCTGACTAGTGTTTTATCAATTTTATTGATCTTTCCAAAGAACCAGTTTTGGTTTCCATGATGTCCCCCATTCTCTGACTTCAATTTATTTCCTTCTCTTGCTTTGTATTTGTTGGTTAGTTTCTTTTCTTCTGATTGCTTTTTTTCTTACCTATATTAAAGTGAAAACATAGATTATTGATTTGAGATCATTCTTTCCTAATCTGAGCATTAAATGTTATGATTTTCCCTCTTAACACTGATGTAGCTGCATCCCATACATTTTTCACATGTTGCATTGTTTGCTTTAATTTAGTACAATGCAGTTTCTATTTCCTTGAGACTTTCTCTTTGACCTGGGGTGGTTTTAAAGTATGTTGTTGAATTTCCAAGTGTTCTGGGTTTTGTTTTTTCTTGTCCTTCCATTATTGATTTCTCGTTTGATTCTCTTATTGTAAGGGAGTGTACTATGGATCATTTAAGTATTTCAAAATTAGTTTTTATGACACAGGATGTATTCTACATGCTAAATGTTCCCTATGTGCTTGTAATTAAGGTGCATTTTGCTGTGCTCAGTGCAGTGACATTTGGACCCCTAGTGTGTGTTGGTTACTCTGGGCTCTGACCGAGCCCTGGCACTGGGTCAGCTCTTGAAACTTTTGGTATCCTACTTAATGGTAAGTTCCTGCATGAGCAGCTCAGGGTAAACCCAGGGCTTTCTACCTAACCTGATGGGATCCACTGCTCATCCGTGCTCCTTTCCACCATCTTCCCTCACTCTCTGGCTATGAGGAGGCTCCCCTTCTGGTCCTCTAACTGGGAAGAGCTGGGTAGGTCTTAGTCTCCCCACTCCGTTGTGTGCTTCCCATGAATGGATTAGCTTAGGTGGCCAGCTGGTGGAGTAACAGAAAAGAAGCAAAGCAGCAACTGCTCAGTTGCTGGACCCAGTTTCTCTTTCCAGAGAGGAGCATTGCCCTCCCTCAAAGTTTCAGGGACCTGCTGTTGCCCAGGCTCTCACCACAGGGTTATAGCTTCCAGCCTGGGGCTCTTGCTTCTCCCTATGGGATAGATCCCTCAGTACATTCCTGTTATTTTGCTTTACACCAGTACTCAACAAACTTTTCCTGTAAATGGCTAGATTGCAAATATTTTTTACTTTGTATGCCATACGTTCTCTGAGATAGATAGAGAGCCAGCTAGCTCTCTAGATTTTTATATTTTATTTTTAATTAGGTTGATATTTAATATTACGTTTAATGCCTAAACATTCCTATTTGACTCTTACAATTTTAATTAAATCTCTCAATTTAATATTTAATGTTTATAATATTAATTTATTCATTTTATGTTTTTATATTTAGTTTGTACCCAATGCCCTTCTTGTATAGGATCGCAGCCATTCCACATGGCTGTCCTGTTTCCTTAGTCTTCCCTTTGTGCTGACAGCTCTTAGACTTTCCTTTGGTTTTCTCTTTTTCTTTTTTGCTGACATGGACAGTTTTGAGGAGTACTGGTTAAGTATACTGAAAAATGTCCCCCTGTTCCGATTTACCTGGTGTTTGTCTCATAATTAGGCCATGGTTGTGGGTTCGGGGGAGGACACCAGGGGACGTAAAGTGCCCTTCTCATCCCATCACATCTAGGGTAGGTGCTATCAACGTGACTCATCACTGGTGATGTTGCTGTTGATCACCTGGCTGAGATAGGGCCGGTCAGCCTTCTCCACTGAGTAGTTACTCTTTTTCCTCTGTTTGAACACTCCAGAGTTTGGAACGAAGTCACTATGTGAAGCCTGCATTTAAGGAGTGAGTGTTATGTTCCACCTCTTTGAGTGGGAGGAGTATCTACACAAATGGTTTGGAACTCTTTGTCACAAGAAACTTGTCTTTTCTCCCCCATTTAGATATGTATTCATCCCTTTTCTTAACTCGCTATGGACTCATGGATACTTATTTTACACTTTGGATTATAATGCGGTGCAATTTTATTTATTTTTTCAAACTGGTCCAGATTTGGCCATTGGGAGCCCTTTTCAGTGACTCCTGTGGCCCTTTGACATACCTCCACCATGGTTCTGTTTGTTTTTTAGCATCTCCTTCCTTTCTGGCCTGACAAGATGCCCCAGGCTCGTCTTGTGTATTTCCTGCCCTTGCCCTAGAATGGCCCCTTTCATCAAGGACCCCTGCTTCCTTTATTAGGAAATAAGTTTAGAAACCAATCCTAGGTGTGTACATTGCTACTGGCCTGTCCTTGCTCCTAGGCCCTCTCAGGTGACACAGCGAGGAGATGCATGTGTGTATATGCTACTTACTTTTCGTAGGTCCTGGATAGCTGCTCCATACTTTTTCCCCAAACATTGTAGCTGCTTTCAGGGGCAGAGACACAGAAGGGGACACAGAATCCATCTTCACTCCAGACCATGTACATTTCACAAGATTGTTGACACAGTTGGTTTCAATATGCCATTTGCTAGTTGTTTCCTGTTTGTCCATCTGTTCTTTGTGCCCTTTTTCTCCCAGCCTTTTTCTGATACATTGAGGGTTTTTCTGAACCATGCAATGACTCACGAATGCCTAGCGTTGGCTGACAGTTATGTATCTTCTGTGGGTCTTGTGGCTGCTCTAATGTTTGCACTATCAAGTTTTACTTACTGTAGACTACTTTCAAGTATACCAATTCAGGCGCAGTATTATATCCTTAAGACAGTTAACTTTCATTTCTTCCCTCTCATCCTTCGGGCTAACGTCACAAGTGTTTCTGGTACATAGTTTATAAACCCTTCTATATTGTTGCTATTTTTGCCTTACACCCTAAGTTGACATACTTTTGCTATAAAAGGCCAGAAAGCAAATATTGTGATCTTTGTAGACCATAGAGTCCATAAAATATACAAGTCTTTAAACCTGTTAGTGCAAAGGCTGAACAAAAACCTGGCACAGTGCGGGTCTGGCCTTTGCCAACCTTTGCGTTAGACAATTACCTCTTAAGATGTCTAAACATAAAAACCTTTCTGATATTTATCCCCCAATTTTTACCATTTTCTGTGTTCTTCAGATTTTTGTACACATCCACATTTACACATAGTAGGATACTCCATACAAAGAGGTTTCTTCAAAATTTCTGACAGTATATTGCTGGCAATGAATTTTGGCTTTTGTTTGACTGCCAAATTCTTTATTCTACATTCAATTTTGAGCAGCATTTTCACTAGCTCTAGGATTCTGGGTTGAGAAGGTGTTTTGCTTTGTTTTTCTTCCCCTTCTTTTAACACTAAAGCTCATTCTCTTGTCTTCTGGGTTCCATACTTTGTAATGAGAATCTGTCGCAATTATTTTCTTTGCTTCTCTGTATGTAATAGTTGTCTTCTTGATGCCTTTCTTATAAATTTCTCTTTATCTTTTTTTTTCAGCTGTTTGAGTAATGTTCCCCTTTTTATCCTGTTGAGCATTCCATCAACTAATTCAATCTGTGTGTGTGTGTGTGTGTGCATGCATGCATGTGCGTGAGTGTGCATGTGCTTTGTCGTTTGCCAGTTTTAGAAAATTCTTATGGGTCCTCTCTTTAAATATATCTTCTCTACCCTGTTCTTTCTCTGTCTTATTCTAGAACTCCAGTAACACACAAACTGTATCGTTTGATATTGTATCACACCTCTTGGATGCTCTACTTATTTTGATGGTCACTCCTTTTTTCATTCTTTATGTTTCATTTGAATAATTTCCAATCACTTAACTCAAGTTTGTTCTGGTTTTCCTCTCCTGAGTTCAGTCTCTATAATCCTTCTCCTAGATACTGCTTTTGAATTCTAGCATTTCTACGTGATTCTGTCTCAGTGTTTACATTGCTGTGCTGAAATTACCCATCTCTTTATGCATATTACTCACCTTTTCCTCTACATTATTTAACATGTTGATCATGGTTGTTTTAAAGTCTTTTCCTAATATGGCAAGCATATAGGTTGACTTGGGGCACAGTTCTATTTACTGCTTTTTCTGTGGCAGTGGGTTGACTGTTCTTGATGCTGAAAGGAGAGTGGAAGCCTGAACCTGTGAAAAGACAACACTTTGTTGGCTACCTCAGTGGACTTCTCAGTCTGGGTGGGAAGGCCTCTATGCATTCTGTGAAGGTGTATACAGACACCAATAGGAATATAAACTGCCAGGTGGGAGGTATTTGTGCAAAATATAGTTGCCAGTCCTCTCCGAGATATGTCCATACTCACTGAATGGCCCAAACCAGGCAGCCCTTTCATGTCCCTTGAGGGTTGCTGAGGGCACAGGTGGGGCCAGTTTGGACACCTGTTCAGTGACCTTAGACAAGTCCCTTCCTGTGAGTCCCCAGGACGTTAGACTGACAAGGGCATTTCTCCCTAGACGGGTAGCATCATGTAAGGACTTAGGACTTCCAATGGGGACTTTGGGGAAGAAAAAGAACCTTTCCTTTTTGAAGCCATCCTGGAGGCAGAGGCTCAAACCCCTTTTGCTGTGCCCAGGTCCTTTCCTCGAGTGTGTAGATAGGTGTGATTGGGGTCTCAGATCTGGTACCAGAGCGGCCAGAAGAGGCTTCTGTAAAGGTGCTTGTTTGGCTGTTACATCTGCCATCCGGTTCCCTTTGGCCTCTATAGTTCCCCCTTTGGGTGGTCTCTATAGTGTACAACAGCCACTGATTTGGGCAGCAGGGCTGCCTCCAGGAGTCTCTGGAAGTTAGAAATCCACCTTCACACCATATGGTCATGTGTGTTTGGAGGAAAAGGAAGGTGAACTTGGGGGGTCTGTGTTACTCCTTCAGGTAGTTCAACGGCTCATGGTCAGGGCAACATGTCCATCCAATTGGGCAGAAGTGCTGGGGAGTAGGGACCTGGCTTCTATTGTCCTGGAGTCAGAGACCACAGCATATTCATCTACTCATATCCCATTTAACATAAAACTATTCTCATTGCTGAACCAGATTTCATCAGGATTGTTTAAGAGTTGGTCAATCAGATCAGGCTGGGGGCAGCTAATGGATCAGGAGAACGTTTCTTCACATGAACACAATGGGGGGCTATCCTCAGAAGAGGGCATCAGGGTGGCAGGGATTAGAACTTTATAGGCAGAGATAGTAATCTCTGAGAAGGCTTATAGGAGAGGCTGATACTGGAGTATTCAACTGTGGGACAACCAAGTGTGGCCTTTGTTCTGTAATAGGGGAGCCCCCTGATGTTTGGCAAAAATCTGAAAGGGAATGGGGGTGAGTGGGAGCCAAGGTGAATTTGACAGTATCCTCCACAAGTAGGGCAAGAGTGGCTAGAATTCTCAGGCAGCCTGGGCACCCTCTGGATACCAGGTCAAGTCTCGTGGATACATATCCCAGGGGCCTCTGTACTGGACCTAGTGCCTGGGTTATTACTCCTAGGGCCACTCCTTCTTCTTCAAGCACATGTAAGTGGAAAGATTTAGAAGGATTGGGCAGACCCAGAGGAGGTGCCTGAAGCAAGCGATTGTCTAACTGCTGCATCGAGTTTGGCTGTTCAGGTCCCCATAAAAGGGGTTCCCGATCATCTTTTCCTTTTAAGCAGTTATGTAAGGGCTTGGCTATTAAGCCATAATTTGGCATCCGAATTTCACAGTACCCCATGAGCCTCGGGAAAGCGCTGAGCTGTTTACAGGTGGCTGGAGCTGGTAGCTGATAGCTGGATAATGCCCTGGACCTGGTCAGAGGAAATGCTCTGGCTGCTGGTTGTCCACTGGATCCTTAAGTAGAAGACCTTTGTTGTACTAACTGACCTTTAGATCAGGATATTTGTACCCACATTCTGCTGGAAAATTCAGGGCCCGCACCGTGTGCTCCTGCACCTTGGCTTGTGTAGGGGAAGGAGATAAGGAAAGCATCAACATATTGCAGGACGGTGCCCCCTCAAGCTGTTAGGTCTTGTAAATCCTGATAAGGCCTGTCCAAAGAGGAGGAGGTAGGTCTCGAAAGCACTGTGGCAACACAGTCTAGGTTAATTTATCATGGAAAGTACCTGGAACATCCCATTCAAAGGCAAAAAGACAGTGTGAGTGGAGGTTTAGTGGTATACAGAAAAGAGACATCCTTAATATGTAGGGTGCTGAACTGGTAGGTCTCAAGAGGGATGATTCCCAATGAAGTACATGGGTTTGGAACCACCAGATGAAGGGAAATTACTGCTTCATTTGTTAACCTTAAGTCTTGGACCTGACAGTAAGAGCCCTCTCCCTTACGGACAGAATTGGCATGTTGCAGAGAGAGCTAGAAGGTGTTGAAGAGTCTGTGTAGGATAAACTAGGGTATTAGAGGTTGAAGGCCGCGGGCCTTGGGCCTGATGGGGTATTGCTTTCACTTTGAGAACTTAGTAGGATCCTTTAGCTGAACCATCACAGGGCAGGCCTTAATGGCTCTCCCAGGGATGTCATGGTCCCAGATTTTAGTGTTGATAGCATTCTCCCACGTCTATGGTCTCTGTCCTGGGTTCTCTTTATCAGGCAGCACTAGCATTTGTATGGCAATCTGATGGGAGGACCATTCTCCCAGTGACTTGAGTTCACATTTTTTGTAGAATACCCCAGTCTACTAGGAGGCTGAGACATTCAGGCATTACCACAAGCTTTGGGAAAAGGTATGGCCTTCCCAAAGACAGCACAAATGGGGAGCAAATAGCAGAGAGGATGACTTACAGACAAATCCCAAGACAGGGCAGGCCCGTGAGGTGAGGGAGTCTGGAGAAGTAACTCAGAACAGAGTAGGTGGCCCCAGTATCTTAAGCAGGAAGTTACCATCCTACCTGCTACATCCATTGGTGGTGCCCTTGGCTCCACTCCAGTGATGGTGATCTCCTGTGGTGGGGCCAACCAGAGGGCCGCATCAGTCCTGGTTGAGCAGATGCCAGCCTGGGGCCACCTCAAACCCCCAGTCCCTTCAGTTGGCGGGACAGAGGGCAGGCCAGGGCCCTGCCATTCCCCATTTTTGGCAGGCAGTGACAGGCGACCTGTCCCTCTGGGGACATTCTTTGGCCCAATGTCTTGCTGGCAGCAGATATAGCCCCTTGTGGAGCCACCCTGGGTATGATTGGGGTACCAGGAGGCTGCCCTTGGCCTTGTAATGCCACCATCATCTGGGCATGCCTAGCCTCTCTTTTCTTTTCTCCTCCTGGTGCCTCGCCTGCTTCTTCCTCTCCTCATGAGCCCTGGCCTCCAAGACCTGCTCTGTTGTAATACACCAAGGTTGCTGTGGTAAGCATCCTTCAGTGGGGAGCCAAGTTCTTCCCTGCTGCCCAGAGTACTCCAAGAGCACTGCATTGGTGAGGTAGGTGGTCTGAGGAGACCTGAGGAAAAGCATTGAGACTGGGTTGGCTGCCCTCTGGCTCTCAGTAAGCATGTGAAGTAGAGGACTAGAAGTAGAGGTGGACAGAGGACCCAGGTTTGGAGGCCAAAGGGCTGTGCTCCCAGACACCTGAGGCTCCTGGCCTTATCCTTGGAGCACTTCAGACCATGGGATTTTGGAGGGTAAACGTGGGCCTGGTGAATTAAGTAATGGTAGACCTCCTGGAATCAGTGATAGCAGATGCCTCTTGTCACTGGGACAGCCATCAGGGCTCTAAAGGGCCTTTCTTGCTGCAACCTTCCTGCTTATTCCTGCAGAGGAGATCAAGGCAGGAGGAGGTGTGTGTATGCTTGTGGAGCTCTTGCCTGGTCTGCTGGATATGGCTGAGAGTCTGGGATTGGGATATCATTTGATGGGTCAGGCTGGAGACCCTGTGTACCTTGCAATTTGTGTTCTTACAAAATGGAATGTTGCCCAGTATAGTGCCCTGGGGGTCCACAAGGGTATGTTTGCCTGGAGCTGCATATTGGCACTGCCTGGTATCACCAGGTGTTGAGACACCAGCAATAAACACTGTGAATGTTTATGTCTTCAACACCCTGGAACAGTCCTTTTACTTGTCTCTGATCTCCAAAACTGAATAGGATTGGGGTACCTAGAAATTCAGGGTATCTTAGGTTTCTGCCTCCTGTATTCCCTCACTGGAACACACTGTCTGCAGACTGTGACTCCTCCCAGAACCTTTTTTCCCTACACCCACTCCCACTACCCTCCTGAGGTGTTCAAGACTCCTACTTTGCAGGCTAAGATTGTTTAGCACTTGGCACTTCCCTGCATACTAGAGCATGGCAATTCACAACAGCGCCCATGTTGCTTATCAGGAGCTGCCAGCTTCAACTCACCCCAGTACAGTCTGTCTCTACATGACTTGATCTAAGAGAATGAGTCCCATTATTGCAGAGAGCTCTGAGAGCAACCATTCCTTTGCTTTTGGAATCCATCAAACAGATTGTGGGTGCAGTCAAGTCTCCCAGAAACTAGATGGGTGCAGTCCCTATTGGCAGGCTGATCGCCAGAGCCTGCAGTAAAGGCCAAGTCGCTTTCATTATGCAGAGGGTCCCTTTCAGAGAAGGAAAAAACAAGACCAAAAATGTGCGCACCCCAGGAGAACTTTGTTCCTTTCAAACCATATCAGCAAGAATTAGATGTGAGAAGGCTTCAAGGGATCAGCGTTGCACTTCTTCAGTGCACTTGAGGGGCTGCAAGTTAGAGGGTAGTGCCTTCACATTCTGGCTGAGAGCAAATAATGGCCACACCTGCTTTGAGAGCTTGCTTCTGTCTTCACTAGAAGCCCTGAGAAGCCCACATCTTTTTCTACCAGGTGGCACACATGGCAGGACCCTGCTCTGGATGGATAGTGGAGGACTTGGGGGGCATAAGGAGGTAGGTTCTGAGGAAGAGTGTTGGGTGTTGGGATGATGGCTCATGGTCTCCCACTGAGTTGGGGCAGATTGGAGCCCAGCAGAATGAGACACCAGGGAATGGGATTGAGTGGATGGATGGAGGAGGGTACCCATAATGCCTCTGGATGCAAACTCCTAGCCTACTCTTGTAGAATCTTGGAAGCTAAGTTGGAGATGTTCTGGAAAATTTCTGGCTGGGAAAAGGGCCGGGCCTTGAGTTCCTCATGCCCTCTACCCTCGGAGGAGCAGCAAAGGCTGTTTAGATGGGCTCCCTGTCTTTTTCTTTCTCTTGCACTATTCACAGAGGACAGTAGGACCAAGGTAAAATGAATAATGCCTTCTCAGGTCTATCAACATGAAGGCCTTTTGCTTGGTGGGTAAGCAATGCTTTGCTCAGTCATTCTTCTGGTCTTAGAAGATAAACAAGGTTGTGTCTGCTTAATACTTAAATGGAGTACACATTATGCTGAGTACTTGATACAGTTGACTCTTGAGCACTATGTGGACCCACTTAACGTGGATTTTTTTTCAATATGTACACTGAAAATTTTTTTGAGACTTGTGACAGCTTGAAAAGACATTTTGTTTCTCTACCTTACCTTGTGGTAAGAATATAGTAAAGAATACGTTTAACGTATAAAATATTTTAATTGCCTGCTTATGTTATCAGAAAGGCTTCTTCTGGTCAACAGTAAAAATTATATATTTTAGGAATCCACAGAGCAAAAGACACAATTTTCTCATTTCCTTAACAGTTTTTTTTGCCTCTTCAGAACATTTCGTAAAATTGTTTAAACAGATAACTTCCTCATAAAGCTAAAATACTAAATTGAAACACAATTCAAAAAAGTTCACTGCAGGTACATTTTTAGCTAAAAATATAATTTTTATATTCTATGCTATTTAGAAAAATAGCTCAAAATCTTCTCTATACATAAACTGTAGAGGTTTGAAAACTAATTTAACAGCCTTTACATTATGATATAAAGTTCCTGCAATAGTTGTTGTGCGTGGATGTGGTTTTAATTCTACTTGCATCCAGTAGCATATACCTGGCCAACAGCATATCCTCTGTAAATACAACACAATTACAAAATCATGTGCATTTAACAAACTTGTTCTCCCAAACACCTTCTCAACTGTAACAACTTTACTGTGAAAGTTAATAACCTATCATCAGGGATTTATATTAAAAAATAGTCAAGGAACAAGGCTTGTACCTAACTGATATTCTTTAAGAAAAAAAAAGGAAGGAAAGAAAAATATCCCAAATAAAAAGCAATCATTTTCCAAAGCAGCTAAATACATTTAAAACTAACACACTTCAGCAAATGCAGAAAACTAAGTTTAAAAGGAAAGACACTTTTCTAAGTCTTCCAACTGAAGTCTTAGAAAAAGCAGATACTAAAGGAACTATGTCCTCTCTTTACTGAAATTGTATTCTCACAAATGTGCTCAGGATTGATATGACAGCATATTGTACATAGTAGGATCAGTTAACTCACCAGTGGTCTTTCTCAAAGGCCACATCTCTGGGATTTAACCATTCTACAGAGGAGCCTAGGAGAGTCTGAAGTTCATTTGTGAGTTCAACTAAATACAATGGTTCCTTGCTTTCTGGATTGAAGGCTTCCAGGTCTTTGGAGCAAGAGAAAAAGATACTTGCAGAAACCTGCCTGTAAATCTCTGACTCTGCAATTGTGACAATTTCCACGTTTGGAAATTTGCACTGGAATATGCAGGGTGAAATTTTCAAATTTTAAGCACGTCTGAAAGCAAAAGCCAGTTTTGGGTCCTACAAAATAAAAAGGAAAGTAGTTCAGCGTTCTGGAAAAATTAAAGGTGCTTCCAATAATTAATTAGCATCCTAAATATACCAATGTACAGGTGTAACAAGAGCCAATTTCTTCCACTTCCACCTCCTCCCACACCTCACCACAGCGACTTAGTGACCACTATTCTGCTTTCAAGGTGAGGAGAAGAATTTCTAGTGGGAATATCTGGACTTGGCTGGTTTCAAGAGAACATTTATGGAAGACTGATTTTTAGACAGGAGGGAGAACATCTTAATAAGATTCATCACAACTACACCTCACTGCTTTTACTGCTGATAAAACCAGCTGAAATTTTATTGCTTAGCTATGATCACAAATGAAGTCATAACTCACAATGTGTCTCACTGTAGTCAGGGAACGAAGCCTTTATCCTACCACAGGAGGACTGATTATGGATACCTACTTCTTGTAAATATCTCCCACTCCATCCTATAATAAAGCCTTTTAAACTGATCACTATCTATGGTTTCCTTTCACACACCTCCACTCCACTACTTCTCTCTTTTAGAAAGAGATTGATGCTTTTGAGAAACAAATTATTACACTCCTTACATACAGCCTTCAACACAACGTTTTGATTTCTATTATGAATAAAATGTCAGTTTATCATACATGTTCTTAAAAATTCAATGCTTGAAGATAATGTTATTTATTAAGCCTCTTTGTTAACGCAGCGTATGTTATAGGTCTCTTGATATACATGCCCCAGGAGATTGGTCATTGGGGATACA
>JAVSCE010000773.1:0-67660 GCA_032199065.1 Smutsia gigantea | reverse complement strand
ATATTGTAGCGATTAAAGTTTATCAGACTGTGACCTGTCCTAATCTTTTCTTACATTTGATTGGTTTTATGGTTAAATAGTAATTTTTTCTTACAGGAACAGCTGAAATATAAAAGGAAATTCAATTTTGTGCAATTTGATGCTCAAGCAGTTGCTTGGCAGGAAAAGCTTGTAGAAATCAATGAAGACAATTTGAAAGGGGCTCAGTCCTGGGTCAGAGACATAAAGGTAAGAGGGGGGCTGAGTCTGGAAGAAGAAACCTGGCTTGATCACCTGCTGTTTAGGAAGCAAATGCTTGAGAAGGTGCTCTGCGCCCCAGTGATAGCACGGGCTTCACGCAGATGCTTCTTTTGTTTGCTATGGTCACATTAATCCAATCTCATTAGTCATCACTTAAATGTTTAGACAAGCCTCTATTCACAGCATATCATTTCGAGATCTGCCCTTGGCAGCCCCTTATGAAAACAAATTTCAAAATATAATTTTTTTATACTCAAACATTAAAATGTATTCCTTCTGAAACCTCATTTTTGTTTCAAGTGATCTACTGCAGTTATTTCAAACAATGGGCTTTGTTCAAAAGTAGTGAACTTGTGGAAACATAGAGTACAGTATGAGTGATTAGGGCAGAGAGCAGGGAGAGAGAAGGGGCAGCAGGAGACAATAAGAAGGTGAGATAATTTCTTCAGGTCTGCCTTTCACTCGGAGAACTTTAAAGCTGTTGCTTTTGGCATTTTACACAAACTACTGGGAAGAATTTTCCTTTCCTTATATTTTCTCTTTTCTTGAACTTATCTTCATTTTAAAAGTTATTTTTTCAGAACCATATAGTATTCCAGATATTTGAGATATATGAAAATTGAGATTAAGGGCTCTTCTTAAAAAGTCAACTATTGAACACAAACATCTTTAAAATAGTTCATTGCCTGAGTTTTGGGTCCCCAATTTGATAGGAAACCACAAATGGACATTAGGTGGAGCTCCTGAAATATTAACAACGTGAGGCTTGTGCTGTCGTTGGGATGTTCTAGATTCCTTGGGATTTGGGTTTTTTTTTAATGGAAGAAGGAAGAAATCTGTTCTATAAGAAATAATACTTATAAGATCCTGACCTAATTAGCCACCTTATCCTGGGAAAGAGTATTAAAATCATCTCCATCCTGTTAAATTTCCAGGACTAACCAATGAGTTACTCGGACATATATGTTCTTTCCTTTTACATTCTGTAGGTAACAGGAAATATATTGTTAATTCAAAGCCCACTGATTTAGGGTTTGTGATAAACAAGATATTATATATAATCTTGTTAGAAAAAAACATCAGGTACTGCTTTATATAAAAATAAGCAGTGAATAGAGTCAGCCCTCTAAAGGACTAAAAATGTAATTCCCATCATTCTTTATATGATTCTGCTCTCTTCAAAAATCTTCACTGAAGCTCTCTTGCTTGCTTGCCGAATGTGAAAAATTCATTTACAAGAAGACCAGATTTCTGTATCATTCTTTCAATTGCTTTGGTCCAGGAATCAACCCAGTAAATTCAGGGCACCATTCAGATGTTCTGAGCCTGCTGTGTGCTGGTGTCAAGGAGCAGTAGTTCCCCAAACAGGCACAGCCAGTCCTAAGTCAGAGAAGCACAACCTGGTGCAGTGCCTGCCTAGTCTTTGGGGGTAGGGTCTGGCCCAAGGCTGCTGGGGCAGCAGAGAGGGAGGTGGCACCAACTCCTACCCATCTTTCCCATGGTTTCTCAGGCTGGCTTTCTCCCAGCTTTCCCACCATCTTTTCAATATACCCTGAATAGTGGGCTTGTCAACACAAAGCTGTTGAGATTGGGCTCAGAGAGAAGAGTTGTTCTCTTTACTATCTGGGTAACATTCCTGCTGCCCAAATGCAGTAGTTTTCGGTGTCTTTTAAAAAACATATATATATAACTTATTAAACTTTTTAATTTGAAATAATTTTAAACTCATGAGAGAGTTGCAGAAATAGTACAGAGTTCCTATATACCCTTCACCCTGCTTCCCCTAATATTAACATCTGACATAACCATAGCACAATTATCAAGACTGAGAAAATCACATTGATATTATTAACTAAATTACAGACTTCATTCAGAGTTCATTAATTTTTCCATTAATGTCCCTGTTAATGTTCCAAGATTCCATCCGGATCCCACACTGAACTGAATTGCAGAGTCCTTCTAGTCCCATCCATCTGTGACAGTCATTCCTTGTCTTTCATGACCTTGACACTTTTGAAGAGTATTGGCCAAATGTTTTGTAGAATGTCCTTCCATTTGGTTTTGTCTACTGTTTTCTCATGATTACCTTCGGGCCATGGGTTTGGGGAGGCATACCTCAGTGGTGGTAATGTGCTTCTCAGTGCTTCGCATCAAGTGGTACATGGTGTTGAACTGCTTTAATATCAGTGATGTTAACTTTGACCACTTGAGTAAGGTGGCATCTGCCAGGTTTTCCCCCTCTTAAGTTACTGTTTTTCCCTTTATAAATAAGAGATATTTTGGAGGAGATACCTTGTGGCTATGCAAATATATTTTGTTCCTCTTTGAGTTATAATCCAATCCTGTTGTTCATTTTGTTACTAAAATTGTTCCTACTCTGGCCATTGGGAACTTGTTTCAAGTTGCCTCGTGTGTTCTTTAACATACATTCACCTTTTTTCTTTAACACTTCCTTACTTTCCGGCACTATAGGACATTCCATGATCATCTGTAGTTTCCCAGGTTCGACCCAGGAGCACAGTTGTTAGTTTTTATGGTAGTTGCATGTTTAATGTTTAAGAAAATTGTCAGTTTTCCAGAATGACTACCATTTTATTTCCTTACCAGCAGTGTGTGCTGTTAGTGATCCAGTTTCTCTGCATCCCTGCTCTCCTTGGTGCTGTCGCTATTTTTAGCCTTTCTGGTAGGTTTGTAGTGACATCTCCTGTGGTTTTCATTTGCATTTCCATCATGATTAATGATAATGGATATCTTACATGCTTATTTTCTATCTGTATACCTTCTTCAGTCAAATATCTCTTCATGTTTGTGTTATGATTGGCTCGTTGGGGTTTTTTTTTTTTTTACTGTTGAGTTTTGAGCACTCTTCTCATCTTCTAGGTATGCTCCTTTGTCAGCTCTGTGGCCTGTAATACTCTCTCCCAGGCTGTAGCTTGTCTTTGTACTCTCTTAACAGTTCTTTAACAGGGCACAAGCTTTTCATTTTAACTTCAGTTTATCAGTTTTTCCTTTTATGGCCTACATCCTAAGGATTTTTCTCATGTTTTCTCTAAAAGTCTTATATTTTTGTATTTTATACTTCTTTTTGAGATAATTTTTACATAAATTAACCATAGGCTAAGGTTCTTTTTTTTTTTTTTTTTTGCCTGTGGGCATCCAGCTGCTGCAGCTGCATTTGTTGAAAGGTGGTCTCTATTCCATTGAATTGTTTTTCATCTCTGTCAAAAATCAACTGGGTGTATTGGTGTGGGTCTGTTTCTGGGTTATCTATTCTGTTCCATTAGTCCGTGTATCTATCCCTCCACTAATACCACACAGTCTTGATTGCTGTAGCCATGTAAGAAGTCTTGAACTCAAGTGGACTGATTTTTCCACCTTTTTCTTCTTTTGTGTAATTGTCTTAGTTATTCTAGTTCCATTGTCTTTCCATATAAATTTTAGAATAATCTTGTATATATCTATAAAATGTCTTGGTTTTTTAAAATAGGAATTGTGTCTAACCTGTGCATAAATTTGGGGAAATTTGATATCTTAATTATGCTGAATCTTCCAATTCATGAACATGGTTTATTTCTCCCTTTATTTAAATCTTTGATTTCTTTCATCAGAGTTGTATAGTTTTCAGCATACAAGTCCTGCACATGTCTTGCTAATAACACCTAAATATTTTATTTTTGTGGGTGTGATTGTAAATGTGTATTGTATTTTTTAATTTTGGTATCTGTGTGTTCACAGTGTATAGAAATACAAGTAATTTTTGTGTATTTATCTTGTATCCTGTGCCCTTTTTGGATTCAAATATTACTTCAAGGAGTTTTTAAAAAAAATAGATTGCTCTAATTTTGTAGGTTTTTGTGGTTGCTTTTCATCCAGTTGTGGAAGTTCCCCTCTGTTCCTTTTTCTCTGTGTTTCTGTTATCACTGGGTATTGAATTTCGTCAAATGCATTTTCTGTATTGATTGATGTGCTCCTGGGTCTTTTCTTCTTTAGCCTGTTAATATGGTGAATTACACTGATTTTCTAATATGAACCCCACTTGCATCCCTGACTAAACCCCACTTAGTCACTGTGTATAATTCATCCAATATATTGTTAAATTTTTTCTGTTAATATTTTGTTAAGGATTTTTGTATGTCTATATTAATAGTAGATATTGGTCTATTGGGTTTTTTTTTGGTATTGTCTTTCGTTTTGATATTGGGATAATGCTAATTTTATAACATGGAGTGGACAGTGTTTCGCTTTTGTTTTCTGGCATAGATTGTGTAGAATTGTAGAATTTTTAACTGGTAGAATTTTCCAATGAAACTATCTGGGATAAAGATTTCTTTTGGGGGGCTTTAAAAATCTGACTTTAATATAAAAGTTATAGGGCTATTAAAATTACCCGTTTTCATATTAGGTGAGTTGGTGGTAATTTGTATCTAAGTGGTCAAATTTATGTGTGTAGAATTAATTGTAGAATTCCCTTATTATTCTTTTGATGTTTGTAGGGTCTATAGTGACATAGCCCCTATTTCATCCCTGATAAAAAATATTCACTCTTTTCTCTCTGTCAGTCTTACTAGATTCTGGCTTGGCAATTTTATTGATCTTCTACAAGAAACAGTTGTCTTTCTCTATTTTTCTGCTTCCCATCTCATTGACTTATTCCGTTTTCATTATTATTTCTTTCCTTTTGCTCATATTAGATTTACTTTGCTCTCCTCTAACTAGATTCCTGAGGTGAGAATGTAGATTATTTATTTGACCTTACCTTTTTTCTAATATATGCAGTTAGTGTTATAAAAATTTCCCTTTAGCACTGGCTTACCTGTGCCCTACAAATTTTGATGTATTTTCATGGATTCCTTTGGGGTTTGCTCAGCATCTTGAATCTGTACATTTATCTTGCCAAATTTTGGGAGAGTCAGGCATTATGTTTTCAGGTATTTTGCAGCTCCATGCTCTTTCTCCTGTCTTTTCAGGATCCTGATAACACAAACATTAAATCTTTTGTTATAGTCCCCGAAATATCTAAGCCTCTGCTTATTGCTTTCTTCAATTGTTTTTTCTCTACTGCTCAAATTATGTAATTTCTATTTTTCTATCTTCCATTTCACTGATTCCTTCCTCTGTCCTCTTCATTCTGCTGTTCAGCCCTACTGAGTTTTAAGGTTTTGGTTATTGTGTTTTTAAATTCTAAGAGTTCCATTTGGTTCTCCTCCATATCTTTTATTTCTTTGCTGAGACTTTCTATTTATTTTCTGATGCTTTCTAGTTTTCAAGCTTGTTGATAAATTGCTAGTTGAAGCATTTTTCTCATGACTGTTCTAAAATCTTTGTTAAATCATTCTAACATCTCTGTCATCTCAGTGTTGGTGTCTACTATCTTTCATTCAGGTTGAGCTCTTCCTGGTTCTGCTATGATAGTTCTGGTATTGGAGTGATGGAGTGATTTTCAATTAATCCTAGACATTCCTGTTTTATGTGGTGAGACTCTGTATATTATTCAAACCTTCTATTCAGTTGGCTTTTCTGACACTGCTCTGTCAGGGGATGGGTAGACCCTGCCTCATTACTGCCAGGTGGAGATGGAAGTTCGGGATCCTGGCTGGAACTCTGAAGGGAAAGAGCACCTTGTTACCGCTGGGTGGGAGTGGACACCATGGGGCAGGGAGGACTTGTTACAGTTTGTGAGGGATGAAAGTCTTGGTTCATTACTTGGTTTTCTCTGACTCCACCCTGGTAAAAGTGTTACTTTATTTTATTTATCTTATTTGGTGTTCTCTGACCTTCTTGGATCCATGGGTTTGTGTCTGTCAAAAGGTTTTTGGAAAATTCTCAGCCATTTGTTTTCCAAATATTCCTTCTATCCTGTTTTCTCTCTTCTCCTGTGTTTCTAATTATGCATTGTCAGACCATTTGATATTGTTCCACAGCTCTTTGATGTTCTTTTCTGTTCTGATTTACTCTTTTTTCCTCTTTGTACTCATTTGTATTAGTATGTTTTTTATTTTTAGCATTTTAATTTATTTCTGAAGGTTGCCATCTCTCTGCCGAAATTACTCACCTGGTCTTGAATGTTGTTCACCTTTGCCATTAGAGGTTTTATTGTACTAATCACAGTTATTTTAAATTTTTTGTCAGATAGTTTCAGCATCTGTATCACATCTGAGTTTCTTTCTGAGTAGTACTTTTGTCTCCTAGTAGTATATTTTTTATTCTCTTTTTAGTATGCTTATTTTTTGTTAAAAGTTGGACATCAGGTATAATAATATATAGAGACTGAGATAAATATTTTTTCTGCCTAGAAATGAACATGCCTTTCTTTTTGGGGAGCAAACAGGGGTAGGTTAAAGTCTAATCAGGAGCTGGGTTGGGTTTCAGGTTGGTTTGTTATTGTCACCATCAGAGTCCCATACCCCAAATTCTTATAGTGATACTTTGTGTTAAGGTGGGGAAATGATACACCAGAGAGTTGTTTTTCAATGTCCCTTCTACCCTCAGATGTTTATTTTTCCTTTATAGGGGGCCTCAGAGAGGACTCATGTCTTATGAATGTTTGTAGGGGAATGGGTAGTCTCTGAATGAACCTCAGTCCTACAGACACTGGTGTCTCAGGCCTGTGGCCTTCTCAGTACCTGTGAACCCAGAACCTAGCTCTGCTCCTCCCCAGGTGTGGAGGGTTTTGTCCCCCACCCTCATCCTGGATTTTCTCCATTGCCACAAGAGTGATTGTGTTTGTTGCCCTGCCCCCTCCGGCCCCCCTCCCTACTCCCCCTGACTCCCCCACATAAATTAAGGCCTTTGTTCTGTGTGAGGTGGAGAAGGATCCCTGTGGAGATTCCTGTGTTGTTGTCCCTCTCCCCCAATTCTGCACCATGAAGGAGACTTTCTTAGTGCTCTCCCAGTCTTTAGTGTGAGCACCCTGTGCATATGTAGTGAAAAAACTCTCAAGAAAGCACCAACTCCCCCTGTGTCTGGGACCTGTGGGCCTTACCCTCTCACCAATATACACCTGGCCAGCCACTACCAAGCCACCATCACCCCTGCTGAATTGGCTGCATCTCATCCCGGAAGGCCAGGGCCTGCCTCTTGGCTGACTGCGGGTGCCTGTCTCTTCTCAGATGCTGGGCCTGTTTACTGCCCTATGACCTGAGCAGTCTGAAGGGCATAACCAAAGTCATGTACTTGCTGTTTGTCTGGATTTTTTTGGTTATAAGTTTTGGTGTGACACCCTTGCCAGTGCTCTCCATCCCTGGGCAGAAACTGCAGGGGTTTTAAAAATTTACAGTTTCTTTGCTCTATCCCCAGATTGCTAATGATACCACACTCATGTTTGCCAAATATTAGGCATCATGAATAAATCCTGGCATGAAACAAACATGATCCCTGCCAAGGTGGATTCAGGCTGCATGTGGAAACTCTGTTGACAACTGAATGAACAGTAACTGAGATAGTGTCTCACACAGAAACAAAGATAAAATTGCATTAAGAGCTATGTTGTCAGGACAGGAAATCCATAGTCCTGACTTCTAGCAGTTCTGGGTCTGTCTATATAGGGGCTTTTATGGCACACCCAGGGAATTGCTGGGCTTAAATTATTATCTCAGTATAATTTTAGTTATCTTTTATTTCACAAGTGCTTTTCTTCTTTCTTTCTTTCTTTTTTTTTGGAAATAGAAAATAAATGACTTGTTTGTGAGATCTTTTCTGAGTTTTGAGTTACGTGGTTGGTCTCTCTCTTTCTTTTCTACAGATTGGAAGTTCCACAAACACCCTGAATGCCCTGCAAATTGCTTTTGCTGATAAAGAAACACAAGCAATCTACCTTTTGACAGATGGGAGACCTGATCAGGTACTTAGCAAAGTGGGGAACAAAGAGGGACTCACCAATACCCTGAAGATGCCTGCTAAGAATAGGTTTGCAGGACCTTTCAACTGCCCTCAAAAAGCTGTTGAGAGATATTTCCTTGACTTAGGGACCCAGGACTGAGGTGAGAAAATGCACTGAGGAATTCCTTTGTCTGCTAAAGCACTGAGGAGAATGTATTTGACAGCAAGTTCTGTCTGGTTAATGTGACACACCCCCAGGCCTGGAGGCCAACCCCATGAAAAGGGATACCCACCTTCCACTAAAGACTGGCTTATGTTTCCTTACAAACGAAGAGGGCAGAGGTCCCTTTTGATTTTTTTCCTTTGGGGACTCGGAATCCAAACATGTCACTGCACAATGTCCTTGGGTTTACCCCGTATTTTAACTTAATAATCATTTAAACAAAAGCATGCCTTTCTAATGAAATGTTCTTTGTGTTGTTTAGCCTGACTGGAAAATATTTGAAAAGTTTCAGCGGAGTCTGTTCATCTTCTTTTGAGCTTTGTGAATGAAAGACTAATGCTCTAGGCATGAAGTAAATATATAGATTTGCAGGCCAGTACAATGTAAATTAACTGCTAAAGCGAATTAGTATCATCTTGCATCCTTCATTGTGGAGTGTTTGCATGTGAACACTGGTAGGCAAATATTGTAAAACACTCTGTGTCAAATGGCACAGGGCTTCACTAGTAAAGCAACGGCTTTTGCTGCAGTATTAGATTTTGTATGTAAAGCGAAGCTTTATTTTGAATGATTTTCCCATCAACTTCACTCTTCTTCCTATTGAGAAGCAATTTGTTGTGCCTTGTTTATGTTCCATGGGTGGTGCCAGGTTTAAGGCTACGAAGATGAACAATATCAGCACTGCTTTAGGGAAGCTTATGCTGTGCAAGATGTGCTAGACACAGAAGTTACCTGACACAGTCCAAGGAGTGGGGTTACCTGTGCAGTGAGATGTCTGGGAGAGCAGAGTGCTGAATTCTGCTGTACAAGTTGGAGGGGAGGAAGGAAGTTCCCACTGAGGAGAGGACAGTTGAGCTGTGTCTGGGAAGAGGAGAAGGAATTTTCTAACCAGGGATTACTGGTATACAGGACAGAAGGAACAGTGGTGTGCAAAGATGAGGGCTGCTCATAGAAACAACCTGAGAGTGAGGGCAATGGTGGCAGGCTGTCAGGCCTGAGGCACGGAAGCTAGACTGGGGAGATTGTGAAGGCCCTTGACTGCCACATGGAA
Organism: Smutsia gigantea; assembly: GCA_032199065.1. NCBI lineage: Eukaryota > Metazoa > Chordata > Mammalia > Pholidota > Manidae > Smutsia > Smutsia gigantea. Next base: position 58,328 of record JAVSCE010000773.1, on the reverse strand, counting down.
AGAGTGGGCTGTACTGCCGTGGGGGCTCTCAGAGGAGCAGATGGCCCCATCCACCTGTATTTTATCCACCTCAGGCAGCAGCATCAGAAATGGGGATGAGGGAACTTTCTTCAGGGATGATAGAAGCAGCCTCAGAAGACTTGGTGACCAGTTTGGGAGCTGAGGAGGGCAGAGTGAGGAGAAGGTCAGAGCTAGACAGAAAGGAGTCAAGACGACTGATTTCTGGTTTATGATGATTATGTTATTAACTGACTTAAATTTAAGAATAAGAAGGAGCAACCTTGGGAGTTGCTGGTGGAAGAAGCTGAGTTTGAGCAGCTGAAGTCCATGGATCTTAGAAGCCCCTAGAAATATGGGCCTGGTGTTTGGGGAAGATGTGGGCTGGAGATTCTGATTTGACTGTCATCTGGACAAAGGGGTCTTTCTTTTTAATAAACTTACTGACTTTATTGTTTATACTCTAGGCAATTTAGAAAATACAGATAAGCATATTAACATAAAAAAAGAAAATGTATATAATTCATAATTCAATTTTTTGTTCTGCTTTTGTGTTCTAATATATCCAGTTTTTCCAAGTCATGAGAAATTCTCCAAAACATCATTCTCAATGACTGCATCATATTCCATTTATTTAATATCCATAGATTTAATAAAACTTTTATCTTAGACATAAATTTGGCTTATTTAATTTTTGAATAGTAATACATTCATGTGGTACAAATTACTAAGGTACAGAAGGGTATGTATACAGAGAAAATTCTCCCTCCCACCTCCTGTTCACCAGCTGAGAGGCAATGTATTTTACCAGTTTCTGGTATCCTTTTTCAAAGATTGTTATACAAGCAGAAATTTAAATGTATTTATATACATTTCCTTTTAAAAATATATAATGGATATGTGTTAGATATATGATTCTGTACCTTTATTAACAAAACAATATACCTTGGAGGTTGCTTAATATCATTTCATAAAGAGCTTCCTCATTTTTTAAATAGCTGCCTAAGATTCCATCACACAACTATTTATTTTTTTATTGAAGTATCATTGATACACAATTTTATATTGGTTTAAATTATACAACACAGTGGGGTCAACAGTTATCCATATTATTAAATCCTCACCCCAGTAGTGTAGTTACTATCTGTCAACACAGGAAGACGTTACAGAATCATTGGCTATATTCTCCATGCTGTTCTGCCATCCCTGTGGCCAACTTATATTATTATGGAGAATTTTTGTGCCCCTCCCCATAGTAACCACCAGTCACTTCTCAGCGTCTATGAGTCTACTGCTATTTTGTTTATTTTGTTTTGTTTTGTTTTTAGACTCCACAAATAAGCAAAATCATATTGTATTTGTCTTTCTCTGCCTGGCTTATTTCACTTAGCATAATGCCCTCTAGGTCTATCCATGTTGTCACAAAATGGCAGGGTTTCTTTCTTTTTTTATGGTTGAATAATAATCCATGTATATATATATCACATCTTCTTTATCCATTCATCTATTGATGGACACTTTGGTTCCTTCCATATCTTGGCTATTATAAATAATACAGCAATAAACATAAGGGTACATATATCTTTCCAAATCAAGGGTGTTGTTTTCTTTGGGTAAATTCCTAGAAGTGGAATTACTGGGTCATATGATATTTCTATTTTTTGAGGAACCTCCATACTGTTTTCCACAGTGGCTGTACCAATTTACATTCCAACCAACAGTGTAGGAGGGTTCCCTTTTCTCCATACCCTCCCCAACACTTGTTATTTCTTTTTTTTTATTAAGGTATCATTGATATACATTCCTATGAAGGTTTCACAAGAAAAACAATTTGGTTGCTACATTCATCCATATTGAGTTCCTACCAATACCCCACTGCAGTCACTGTCCATCAGTGTAGTAAGATGCCACAGTCACTACTTGTCTTCTCCGTGCTACACTGTCTTCCCCATGACCCACCCCCCACACCATGTGAACTAATCATAATACCCCTCAATCCCCTTCTTCCTCCCTCCCCACCCTCCCTTCCTCACCCCTCCCCTTTGGTAACCCTTAGTCCCTTCTTGGAGTCTGTGAGTCTGCTGCTATTTTGTTCCTTCAATTTTGCTTCATTGTTATACTCCACAAATGAGGGGAATCATTTGGTATTTGTCTTTCTCTGCCTGACTTATTTCACTGAGCATAATACCCTCTAGCTCCATCCATGTTGTTGCAAACAAACACTTGCGATTTCTTATCTTTTGGATAGTGGCCATTCTAATTGGTGTGAGGTGATATCTCATTGTGGTTTTGATTTGCACTTCATTGATTAGTGATGTTGAACATTTTTTCATGTGCCCATTGGCCATCTGTGTGTCTTTTTTGGATTAATGTCTATTCAGGTCCTCTGCTTATTTTTAATTAGATTATAATTTCTTTTTTGGTGTTGTATGAGTTCTTTATACATTTTGTATGTTAACCCCTTATTGGATAAATCATTTATGAACATATTCTCCCATACTGTAGGTTACCTTTTTGTTTTGTTGATGATGTCCTTTGCTGTATAGAAGTTTTCAGTTGGATGTAGCCCACATGTTTATTTTTTGTTTCCCTTGCCCAAGGAGATGTATCCAGTAAAAAATTGCTCATACTTATGTTCAAGAGGTTTTTGCTTATGTTTTCTTCTAAGACTTTTATGGTTTCATGTCTTATGTTTAGGTCTATGATTTATTTAGTTTACTTTTGTGTATGGAGTTAGACAGTAACCCAGTTTCATTCTCTGGCATGTGGCTGTCCAGTTTTCCTAAGACCAGTTATTGAAAAAGCTGTCTTTTCCCCATTGTATAGTCACATCTCCTTTATCATATATTAATTGACCATATATATTTGGGTTTATAGCTGAGCTCTCTATTCTGTTCCATTGACCTATGGGTCTGTTCTTGTGCCAGTACCAAATTGTTTTGATTACTGTAGCTTGTAGTATGGCTTGAAGTCAGGGAGCATAAATCCCAACTTTGTTCTTCTTTCTCAGGATTGCCTTAGCTATTCAGGGTCTTCTGTGGTTGCATATGAATTTTAGGATTATTTGTTCAAGTTCATTGAAAAATGCTGTTGGTATTTTGATAGGTATCACATTGCTTTGGGCAGGATGGCCATTTTTACAATATTAATTCTTCCTATCAGTGAACATGGGATAGATTTCCATTTATTTATGTCTTCTTTAATTTCTCTCATGAGTGTCTTATAGTTTTCAGAGTCTTTCACCTTTTGGTCTTTCACCTCCTTGGTTAAGTTTAATTCCTAGGTATTTTATTATATCTGATGCAATTATAAATGGAATTGTTTTCCTGATTTCTCTTTCTGCTAGTTTGTTGTTAATATATAGGAATGCAACAGATTTCTGTGTATTGATTTTGTATCTTGCAACTTTGCTGGATCCAGTTATTAGTTCTAATAGTTTTTTGATGGAGTCTATGATTTTCTAAATATAGTACCATGTCATCTGAAAATAGTGACAGTTTTATTTCTTCCTTACCAATTTAGATGCCTTTGATCTCTTTCTCTTATCTGAATTGCTGTGGCTAGGACCTCTAGTACTATGCTGAATAAAAGTTGTCCATCGCACAACTATTTAGCCATGTCCCCTAAAGAGAAATATAAGTTATTTTCAGTCTTTCTGTTATGCATGATCTTGCAAAAGTAACTGCATACATATACATTTTGCATATGTATAAGTTTATTTGTAGTGTAAATTCTGAGAAGTAGACTCAGTCAAAAGTTATACATTTTGACAGATCCTGCCAAATAGTCCCCCAAAGAGGATGTACCAAGTAACACTCCTGCTAGGAATATATTGAGAAAGAGTCTTGATCTACTGTCTATCATAGATTTCTGAGGGTCTAGAATCCCCTAATAATATATACAAAATGCACTCATACATTTCTCTGGGGAGATCAGTAGCTTTCACCAGATTCTCAGAGAGTCTGTGATTTCCTTAAAGATGAAGACCAGGGATATGAATGACCATTGGAATCAGAAATATAGGAATTACCCCAAAATAATTTATGAACAGTTATGTGGGCATTTCATATTTATATCTGCCTTTTCCCCATATGCAATCTATTTATTTTGCATTATCCCTCAGATTCTCTTAAAGAAGCAAATAGATATTTGATTGCTCCTGTTCTATGTTGAGGACATTAAGATGTACATTTTAATCTCCACTTGTTTGTGAATTTTCACTGACTTTATAGGACCTGAATATGTAAGGTCAATGTTGTTATTCCCAATACTCACCAGAATTTTCTACTTGGAAGAACACATGGAAATGCTGTTCAAGATTCAATTCCATGGACATCAGCTTTCTGCTTGTTTATTAAATGTCCAGAATCATCTAGCAAGACAAGTCTTTAATCAAGTTAAAAGGTTTCTAGTATTATTAGTCTTCATTAAAATGAAATCCATAGGTGGGTTCTGATAATATTAATCTTCATTAAAAGGGAATCCATAGGTGTCCTTTGGTGGGTATGTGTATGTGTGAATGGACCCTGCAGGGCCTCTGCCAGGAGCAGCCCAGCATATGTTTGTGGTCATTTTGGGACTTCTTAGAAGTTAGGGACTCACCCTAGCAGTAAACAAGAAAGTGGATGTGAGAAAGACTTATGCACAATTCTAAACAAAATCCCCATGTTAGGATAAAGTCTAATAGGGGGTATGTTTATTGAATTGAATTGGTGCCTTTCCTGGAAACTACTCACCACTGTATAAGGAAGTATTAGTTGAGAATTTTACTATCAGTAGCAAATATGAAGGATTGTCATGTCTTATTTTTTCTTTCTCTTCTTCTTTCTTTCCATCTCCCTTATTTCACCTTCAAAATCTATCATTTCAGCCACCTGAAATGGTTATAGACCAAGTCAAGGTTTTTCAGAAAATTCCTATTTACACCATCTCCTTCAATTACAATGATGAGATTGCAAATGGATTTCTGAAAGATCTTGCTGCTTTGACTGGAGGAGAGTTCCATGCTTATAGTTTTGACTGCAAGAATCCCTGTTCTTCAGAGGCTATTCAGGTGAGAGCTAAGATGAGAGTGTTCATTTATTTGAACATTACAGGCTAGATGCCCATGGATGACATCTTATTTGGGAAAACAGCAACCACAAAGACAGCTACGTCAAGCAAATGATTCACTTAACAATGTTTGTACTGCAAAATATGGTCCAAGGACCACTAGAGCTAAGGCACATGTAAAAATGCAGGCTCCTAGGTCCCCCTTTAGAGCTGTTAAATCAGGCTCTAAGCATAGAGGACCAGGAATCTCCATTAATATATTTTTCTTCTAAACTTTTTATTAAGACATACACAAACACAGAAGAGTATATGGACCACCTTCCCTCTGCCCCCCACCACATACCTATTAGTGAAATTAAAAAATTATCAATGTTTTGCCAAACTTCGGGAATCTGTTCTTAACAAGCATCTCAAGGGGGTCCATATGTGGAGTTTATTAACCACTGCTGTTTACAGAGATTTGTGGGAAAATTCAGATGCTAGGTAGTGTCTCCTGAGTTCTCAAATTGTATAATCCTGACCATCAGATAAAGCAAATTATTCTAATGGGCCAAAGGGAGACAGTAAATAAAATTTTATTCTACAGTCTCTCAATCTTGATCTGAGGATGTACATTTCAAGAAAAGTCTTTTAGATAATGTGTTTTTTGTTTCATTGTCTGTCCTGAGGAGTGACTTTAAATCCAGAATAAGCCAGATTACAGACCAGTGCTTACATGTGAGGAGGGAATATAATTAATTCCCCAGATCCTGGGGAATAAATAATCCAAAAAGATTGGTGAGAATAGTACTCTGAGCTTACATGGGGCAGAGAGTAGTGACTACTCCCCATCAGCCAGACTGGAAACCCACATAATCCTATGGTCATAGATATAGAATATAAAGAAGGGCCTTGTCTCAGTGGTGGAAACAAACAAATAATGCTCTAGTCTGCCTAAAAAATCTTAAATGCAAGACCTGAAAGGATCAATCTGTTTCCAAGGAACTTAACTTCATTCCTTAACAAACCTAAAGAATAATTATAGGAAAACAAAAGTATCCACCATACAGCAAAGTGAAATTGTAATTTCTGGCATCCAATCGAATAGTACTAGGTATGCAAAGAAGCAGGAAAATACAGGCCCATAATGTGGAGAAAAAGCAAACATAAAAATTAAAACATATACATAACCAACTTGGATATTAATGTTAGAGCATTGAAACAGTTATTATAACTATTTGATAGATTCTAAAAGTCAGAGACATGGACAGTACAAATGAGACACCATCAAACTTTTAGAGATGAAAACTACAATGTATGAGATAAAAATACATGGAACAGGATGAACAGCAGATCAGACATTGCAGAAAAGATTAGTAAACGGCAAAGCAGCAATAGAAACTATCCAAAATGTAACACAGAGAAGAAAGAATTAAAATCAAATAACAATAATAACAGCAACAACAAAACAGAAAATAAGGCATAGTGAGCTGTGGAAAGTTTCAAGTAGCCTAATAAACATAATTGAAGCAATAGTGGCCAGAAAATTTCCAAATTGGATTAAAACTATAAATCCACAGATCCAAGAAACTTAATGAACCCTAAGCACAAGAAGCATGAAGAAAACCCCACTACATCACATCAGAATCTCAGAGGCAGTGATAAAGAAAAAGTCTTAAAAGAATAGGTTGAAAGAAGGCAAATTATATAGAGGAACAAAGATAAGGACAACAGATTTCTAATCAGAAACAATGCAACTGAAAAAGACAGTGGAGCTGATCAGAGAGCTAATCCTCCATCTCTACATGGTGGAAGCAGGTTGGCAAGGCTCTGATTTCTCAGCTGGGGTAGTATGTAGAGTTGAATGGGAAGCTGATTCCCCAAACCCCACTAGGCAGATGCAGGTGGTACTTTCAATCCTGTGGTAGGGTAGGATTGAGGAATCAGAGGATTGAGAAGGAAGCTGTTTATCCACCCTCTCCAGTGGAAGTAAGCTGTGCTCTGATTCCCCCACCAAGGTAATGTCCATGGAGTCCCATGGCAAGCTGGCCTGTGCTCTACCAGACAGCATCAACTTAGTCCTTATTATTCTTCACCACAGCCTTCATGTCAGTGGGACTCAGCAAGAGCTGAGCTTCCACAACACCCAGCATCAATGAAAATGAGAAAGGAAGTGTGAATTGGGGGTAGGCAACAGTCTATTTTCCCCCTATTCCTGGTGCTGGTGAGGGTTGACAGAGAGCTGAGCCTCCACCACACCCAACAGCATAAGAATAAATTATGTAATGTGAAATGGGGCTGACTCTGCTGTGGTCCTTCCTCAGTGGAGATGAGCCTCCAACCCTATCCAGCATCAACAGAACCAAAGGAGGCAGTGCTTTGTGGGGTCTACTCAGTACTGTTAATCCTGTACCCTTAGGAGCTCTTCTGTGAACAAAGTGTAGATAACTGTCCCACAAAAAGAGTGTTAAGCTCCTGAAATTTATAGTGAATTTTAGGTATAAAGTTATAAATATACAGAGAAATTAATCATAAATTATAAAAGTTATACATTAACATTTATAAATTTATAGTGAAATTTAGCTATAAAAGTCCCCAAACATATAAAAAGAATACTAGAAAAACATTTACTGAAGTGGGTGGGCAGAACTAGCCAAAGAGACACAGTCGTAAGTAGTCCAGTCTAGGAAGCCTCTTTGTCCTCACAGATCCGAGAACTTCTTCCTTTGCACAGAGATACCAGAGCGAGTGGGAAGAGTAGGCAAGAGGGATCCAGCCAGAGAAAATCAGGAAACCTCTTTATCCCTGTGAGCCAAGGACCTTCCTACTGTACCCAGTGACTTGGGACACCAGGGGGACAGCCATAGAAGCACCAAGAAACACTTGGAAGCTTAATTAAGGGAAATCCCTGCTGTCCCCTCAGGCAACACCAGCAGGGGTGAGTAGGAGCTCCAGTAACATGAGATTAATAAAGAAGACTATAATAATATCAAAAGTTCCTGAAGATTAAACTGCCATTGGAGCAAAAGCCTCCCAAAGTAGGATAGATCCCACATGCTATATTTAAGTATGGTGACTACCAGCTAAAATAAAATATTTAAAATAGGACCTAGTGCTTTGTAGCACAATAGACAAAATGTCCAGAATACAGTGAAAAATCACCCATCATGCCAAGAGCAAGAAAACTGCAACTTGAATGAGAAAAGACAGTCAAATTATACCAATGCTTAGATGAATCAGATGTTGGAATTACCTGACAATAATTTTAAAGAATCTGTCATAAAAATGCTTCAACAATCAATTACAAAGTATCTGGAGACAAATGAACAAATAGAAAATCTCAGCAGAGAAGTAGAAGTTATAAAAATTTCCAAATGGATATTATAGAACTGAAAAATACAATAACAAACTCCCTGAATGGGCTCAGTGGTGGAGGAGATGACAGGATAGTATCAGTGAACTTGAGGCCAGACAATAGAATCAAGCCAGTCTGAACACGAAAGAAAATAGACTGGAAACAAACAATCACAGAGATCTGTGGGACAATGAAAGGTCCAACATCAGTGTCATCAGAGTTCCTCAGGAGAGGAGAAGAGAAAGTGGGACTGAAAGACTACATGAAGAAATAATAGCTGAAAACTCCCAAAATTTGGTGAAAGACATAACGTATAGATTCAAGAAGCTGAGTAAACTCCAAACAGGATAAACCCAAAGAAATCCATGCCAAGATACACCTTTGAAAATCAAAGACAAGATCGTGAAGACACAGATTAACAGAAATGAGACCAAATTGACATTGGATTTGGCAGAAGATTTCTTTGAAACCAAAGAGAATAAAAAAGAAGTGGTACAGTATTTTTAGGTGTGGGAAGGAAAGAACCATCAACCACAAATTTTATATATTAGACAAAACTATCCTTCATGAATGAAGGGGAAATAAAAATATTCTCAGACAAATAAAAATTAAAAGAGTTTGTTTCTAGAAGACCTTTCATATTGGCTATAGAAGTTCTTGAAGAAAAAGGAAATGATAAAAGAGGACATCTTGGATCATGAGGAAGAAAGCAAAAATATGAGTAAATACAATAGATTATCCTTTCCTTCATGAGATTTGTAAGTCATATTTGATGATTGAAGTAAAAATTATAACACCTTCTGATACTCAAGACGATGATATTTAAAAGTGAGGGAGGCAAGGGTATTATGCTCAGTGAAATAAGCCAAGCCGAAAAAGACAAGTACCAAATGATTTCACTCATATGTGGAGTATAAGAACTAAGAAAAAAACTGAAGGAACAAAACAGCAGCAGACTCACAGAACCCAAGAACGGACTAATAGTTACCAAAGGGAAAGGGACTGGGGAGGACAGGTGGGAAGGGAGGGACAAGGGGGGAAAAGGGGCATTACGATTAGCAGATGTAATGTTAGGGGGGCACGGGGAGGGCTGTACAACTCAGAGAAGACAAGTAGTGACTCTATAGCATCTCACTATGCTGATGGACAGTGACTATAATGGGTTTGGTGGGGGGGACCTGATGAAGGGGGTATAAATATTAATAAAAACGTGGACAGGATATACTAATAACTGAAAAAAGAGGACTCAGAGCAAAGAAAAAGAAAATGTACATAATAATAATAGGATCAACCTACCAGGAAGACATAAAGATCCTCAGTGTGTGCACACAAACCAATACAACTTAAAAATACATGAAGCAGGAAAACTCCACCAGGGATTACAACATGGTGGCATGAGAGATAAGAGAGAGGACTCCTCCCAAAACCACAGATAGTGCGAAAATGTAGTTAATACAACTAACCCTAAAACAGCAACAGGAAAGAAGGCTACACCAGACTGCATACAGACCTCACAAACACAGCAGACCTCACGAAACAGGGTAATGTACCAAAGCCTTGATCCGGCGGGATCCAGGCCCTTCCCCCACCCCAGCTTACCAGCAGGAGGAAGAGAAATGGAGTGTGGAGGGGGTGGAAACCTGAGACTGCTGAACACCTAGCCCTGGAGATCTGCTTTGTGAGCAGAAACCTACATTGTGTGGTGCTCTGGAGGATGGGAAGCTGGGACAGGCGGAGTGCTTGAGAGACAGATTGTGGACATTTATGGAGAGCAGGATCCACACCCAGCCGTCTGGGACAACGGAAAGGCAGGCGATCTGAGAGGCTTCCTAGCAGCAAGAGGGCTGCTGAAGGCGCGGGGTTTGCACAGAGCTTGCTGTGTGGGAGAAGGGATAGGGGGACAAGGTTCTCTGGGTGCGCTCTGCCCACCAGCAGATTGGGAATTTTGGGGGAGTTTCAGGCACTCCATCCCCTTGGCTGGCAACTCAGCTCCGAGGCCCCCCACTGTGACATGCAGCCTGCTGAACCTTCTTCCTGGCCTGATGGCACTGGCTTGCAAAGCAGCAGTCACTGCACTGGCGTCAGGCCAGTCAGACGGAGGCGCTGACTACAACAGCTAGAGGTGCAAAGCACAGAGGCTTACACTTGTGTGCTTGGCCCACTGGCTCTGATATAGGAGAAAGGCACGGCAGACGGGAATCAGAAAACAGCTCTTTCCTCCCCCCAGGCACCAGCGCCGCTCCCCTATGACCCCCAACCTCACTCTAGGGGCTGAGCAGCTCCAGAGACTGGAGCTCCTGGGCACTAGAGGGCACCACACAGAAATATGAAACATCAAAAGAACATGGTTCAGACCAAAATATCACAAACCCCAGAAAAAGGGCCAAATGAAAGTGAACTCACCAATCATCCTGAAAGAGAGTTTAAAATAAAAATCATAAACATGCTTATGGAGGTACAGAAAAATATTCAAGAACTCAGGAATGAATTTAAGATGGAGATTCAATCATTAAGAAATTCCATATCTGAAATGAAACATACAATGGAGGGATTTAAAAGCAGATTAGATGTAGTAGAAGAGATGGCAAATGGAATAGAAATTAGAGAAGAGGAATGGAAAGAAGCTGAGGAACAGAGAGAAAAAGGAATCTCTAAGAATGAATGAATATTGAAAGAACTGTGTGACCAATCCAAACGGAACAATATTCACATTATAGGGGTACCAGAAGAAGAAAAAAGAGAAAAAGGGATAGAAAGGGTTATTGAGGAGGTAACTGCAGAAAACTTCCCCAATTTGGGGAAGGAGATAGTCTCTCAAGCCATGGAGATGTACAGATCTCCCAACACAAGGGACCCAAGAAAGACATCATCAAGACATATAATAATTAAAATGGCAAAGAACAAGGATAAAGACAGACTTTTAAAAGCAGCTAGAGAGAGAGAAAAGATCACATACAAAAGAAAACCCACCAGGCTATCACCAGACTTCTCAACAGAAACTTTACAGGCCAGAAGGGAGTGGCATGATGTATTTAATGCACTGAAGCAGAAGGGCCTTAAACCAAGAATACTCCACCTGGGAAGGTTATCATTTAAATTTGAGGAGGGATTAAACAATTTTCAGATAAGCAAAAGCTGAGAGAATTTACCTCATACAAACCACCTCAACAGTGCATTTTGGAGGGACTCCTATAGATGGAAGTATACCTAAGGCTAAAGAGATGTCACCAAAGGGTGAGACAGAGTACAGAATATGATTCATAACATACAAAGAATGGAGGAGGAATAAAAAGGAGGGGAAAAAAAGAACCTTTAGGTTGTGTTTGTAATAGCATATGAAGTGAGTTATATTAGACTGTTAGATAGTAAGGGAATTACCCTTGAACCTTTGGTAACCATGAATGTAAAGCCTGCAATGGCAATAAGTACATACCTATCGATAATCACCCTAAATGTATATGGTCTGAATGCACCAATCAAAAGACACTGAGTCACTGAATGGATTAAAAAACAAGACCCTGACTGGGGAGGATGGGTGGGAAGGGAGGGACAAGGGGGAAAAAGGGGCAGTACGATTAGCAGACGTAATGTTGGGGGGGGCACGGGGAGGACTGTACAAATCAGAGAAGACAAGTAATGATTCTATAGCATCTCACTATGCTGATGGACACTGACTGTAATGGAGTTGGTGGTGGGGACCTGATGAAGGGGGGTAGTTTAATAACCATAATATTGCACATGTAATTGTAGATTAATGATACCAAAATAAATTATTTAAAAAAAACAAGACCCATCTATATGCTGCCTACAAGAGACTCATCTCAAACCCAAAGACATGTACAGACTGAAAGTAAAGGGATGGAAAAAGATATTTCATGCAACTAATAGTGAGAAAAAAGCAGGAGTTGCGGTACTTGTGTCAGACAAAATAGACTTCAAAACAAAGAAAGTCACAAGAGACAAAGAAGGACATTACATAATGATAAAAGGGTCAGTCCAACAAAAGGATATAGCTATTATAAATATACCTGCACCCAACACAGGATCACCTACATATGTAAAACAAATACTAACAGAATTAAAGTAGGAAATAGAATGCAATGCATTCATTTTGGGAGACTTCAAAACAGCACTCACTCCAGAGAAAGATCAACCAGACAGAAAATAAAGAGACAGAGGCACTGAACAACATATTAGAACAGATGAACCTAACGGACATCTACAGAACACTCCATCCAAAAGCAACAGGATACACATTCTTCTCAAGTGCACATGGAACATCTTCAAGAATAGATCATATACTAGGTCATAAAAAGAACCTCAGTAAATTTAAAAAGATTGAAATTGTACCAACCAGTTTCTCAGATCACAAAGGTATGAAACTAGAAATAAATTACACAAAGAAAATGAAAAAGCCCACAAACACATGGAGGCTTAATAACATGCTCCTAAATAATCAATGGATCAATGACCAAATAAAAACAGAGATCAAGGAATATATGGAGACAAATGACAACAATTTTTCAACGCCACAAAATCTGTGGGACGCAGCAAAGGCCATGCTAAAAGGGAAATATATTGCAATACAGTCCTACCTCAGGAAAGAAGAACAATCCCAAATGAACAGTCTAAACTCACAATTAATGAAACTAGAAAAGGAAGAACAAATGAGGCCCAAAGTCAGTAGAAGGAGGGACATAACAAAGATTAAAGCAGAAATAAATAAAATTGAGAAGAATAAAACAATAGAAAGAATCAATGAAAGCAGGAGCTGGTTCTTTGAGAAAATAAACAAAATAGATAAACCCTTGGCCAGACTTATCAAGAAAAAAAGAGTCTACACACATAAACAGAATCAGAAATGAGAAAGGAAAAATCACTACAGACACCACAGAAATACAAAGAATTATGGGAGAACACTATGAAAAATTATATGGTAACAAACTGGATAACCCAAAAGAAATGGACAACTTTCTAGAAAAATACAGCCTTCCAAGAATGACCCAGGAAGAAACAGAAAATGTGAATAGACCAATTACCAGCAAAGAAATTGAATTGGTAATCAAAAAACTACCTAAGAACAAAACGCCTGGACCAGATGGTTTCACTGCTGAATTTTATCAAACATGTAGTGAAGACCTAGTATCCATCCTCCTTAAAGTTTTCCAAAAAGAAGAGGAAGGAATACTACCACACTCATTCTAAAGACCAACATCACTCTAATACCAAAACCATGCAAAGACACCACAAAAAAAGAAAATTACAGACCAATATCCCTGATGAACATAGATGCAAAAATACTCAACAAAATATTAGCAAACCGAATTCAAAAATACATCAAAAAGATCATTCATCATGATCAAGTGGGATTCATCCCAGGGATGCAAGGATGGTACAACACTAGAAAATCCGTCAACATGATCCACTACTTCAACAAAAAGAAGGACAAAAACCACATGATCATCTCCATAGATGCTGAAAAAGCATTTGACAAAATTCAACATCCATTCATGATAAAAACTCTCAACAAAATGGGTATAGAGGGCAAGTACCTCAACATAATAAAGGCCATATATGATAAAATGGGTATAGAGGGCAAGTACCTCAACATAATAAAGGCCAACATAATAAAACCCACTGCCAACATTATACTTAACAGCACGAAGCTGAAAGCTTTTCATCTAAGATCAGGAACAAGACAAGAATGCCCACTCTCCCCACTTTTATTCAACATAGTTCTGGAGGTCCTAGCCACGGCAGTCAGACAACAGAAGGAAATAAAAGGCATCCAGATTGGTAAGGAAGAAGTCAAACTGTCCCTGTTTGCAGATGACATGATATTGTACATAAAAAACCCTAAGGACTCCACTCCAAAACTACTAGAACTAATATCTGAATCCAGCAAAGTTGCAGGATACAAAATTAATACACAGAAATCTGTTGCTTTCCTATACATTAACGATGAACCAGCAGAAAGAGAAATCAGGAAACAATTCCATTCACAGTTGCATCAAAAAAGAATAAAATACCTAGGAATAAACCTAACCAAGGAAGTGAAAGACCTATACCCTGAAAACTACAAGACACTCTTAAAAGAAATTAACAAGGACACTAATAAGTGGAAATTCATCCCATGCTCTTGGCTAGGAAGAATTAATATTGTCAAAATGGCCATCCTGCCTAAAGCAATCTACAGATTCAATGCAATCCCTACCAAAATACCAACAGCATTCTTCAATGAACTGGAACAAATAGTTCTAACATTCATATGGAACAACAAAAAACCCCGAATAGCCAAAGCTATCCTGAGACGGAAGAATAAAGCAGGGGGAATTATGCTCCCTGACTTCAAGCTCTACTACAAAGCCACAGTAATCAAGACAATTTGGTACTGGCACAAGAACAGACCCATAGACCAGTGGAACAGAATAGAGAGCCCAGATATAAACCCAAGCATATATGGTCAGTTAGTATATGATAAAGGAGTCATGGATTTACAATGGGGAAATGACAGCCTCTTCAACAGCTGATGTTGGCAAAACTGGACAGCTACATATAAGAGAATGAAACTGGATTACTGTAACCCCATACACAAAAGTAAACTCAAAATGGATCAAAGACCTGAATGTAAGTCATGAAACCATAAAATTCTTTGAAAAAAACATAGGCAAAAATCTCTTGGACATAAACATGAGCAACTTCTTCATGAACATATCTCCCTGGGCAAGGGAAACAAAAGCAAAAATGAACAAGTGGGACTATATCAAACTACAAACCTTCTGTACAACAAAGGACACCATCAGTAGAACAAAAAGACATCCTACAGCATGGGAGAATATATTCATAAATGACATATCCGATAAGGGGTTGACATCCAAAATACATAAAGAGCTCACGCATCTCAACAAACAAAAAGCAAATAAGCCAATTAAAAAATGGGCAGAGGAGCTGAACAGACATTTCTCCAAAGAAGAAATGCAGATGGCCAACAGGCATATGAAAAGATGCTCCACATCCCTAATCATCAGAGAAATGCAAATTAAAACCACAATGAGATATCACTTCACACCTGTTGGGATGGCCAACATCCAAAACACAAGCAAGAACAAATGTTGGTGAGGATGTGGAGAAAGGGGAACCCTCCTACACTGCTGGTGGGAATGTAAACTAGTTCAACCATTGTGGATAGCAATATGGAGGTTCCTCAAAAACTCAAAATAGAAATACCATTTGACCCAGGAATTCCACTCCTAGGAATTTACCCTAAGAATGCAGCAGCCCAGTTTGAAAAAAAATATGCACCCCTATGTTTATCGCAGCACTATTTACAATAGCCAAGAAATGGAAGCAACCTAAGTGTCCATCAGTAGATGAATGGATAAAGGGGAAGTGGTACATATACACAATGGAATATTATTCAGCCATAAGAAGAAAACAAATCCTACCATTTGCAACAACATGGATGGAGCTAGAGAGTATTATGCTCAGTGAAATAAGCCAAGTGGAGAAAGACAAGTATCAAATGATTTCACTCGTCTGTGGAGTATATGAACAAAGGAAAAACTGAAGGAACAAAACAGCAGCAGACTCACAGAACCCAAGAATGGACTAATAGTTACCAAAGGGAAAGGGACTGGGGAGGATGGGTGGGAAGGTAGGGATAAGGGGAGAAAAGGGGCATTACAATTAGCACATGTAATGCAGCAGCTGGGGACATGGGAAAGGCAGTATTTATTGAGAAGACAAGTAATGATTTTATAGCATCTTACTACGCTGATGGACAGTGACTGTAGTGGGGTGTGTTTGGGGGACTTGATAATAGCGGGTCTAGTAATCATAATGTTGTTTGAGTGATTGTACATTAACGATACCAAAAAAAAATGTTTACATCACCAACCATGTGATCCAGCCATTGTACTCCTAGATAATTTTCCCAAGAGACATGAAGGCACATGTCCATACAAAGACTTGTACATAATTGTTCAGAACTTTGTAATAGCCCAACTCTTCAAACAACTCAAGTGTCCAACAAGTGACTAAGTTTTGATATTCAGAATACAATATACTACTACTGGGCAATAAAAATGAATGAACTATTGATTCATGCTACAGTATGGGTGAATCTCAAAATAGTTATATGACTGAAGGCAGGTAGACAAAGTTCATACTGTTGATTATATTTTTATAAAATTCTAGAAAATTGAAACTAATGTATAGTGACAGAAAGTAGTGAGTAGTTGCTTGGTAGTGGGGGAGAGGGGTTTTGGAATAGGGGAAAGGGCAGATTTATAATGGAGCATGAGTAAACTTTTCAGGGTAATGAATATATTTATTATTTTGATTGCAGTAGTCATTTCATAGGTATGGTGATGAAACTATTCAAATGCTACACTTTACATACAGCAGTTTATTGTGTGTGAATTATACCTCAATAAAGCTGTTTAAAATGGAATAATATGATAACTACATGAAATTCTTTATATTCTTCTCTTCCTGATACAATTGGTTTTCTGTTCGAAATGTTTGAAATTTGAAATATCTTAATGCATTCCCTTCTTATTTGGGCAGAATGAAGATCTCACTCTTTTACTTAAGGAAATGGAGCAGGGGCACAGTGACCTGGAGAAGGTGCAGAACCTTTATTCGGACACCTTGATCATGGACTGGTGGTACAATGGAGAAAAGCAAGGAGATAATAAGTGAGTGTGCTGTATTGCCCATATCCCCATTACTGGGGTCCTCTCAGACTCTGCTCTCAGATTGGTTTAAAGAGGCCATGTATTTACTTTTTTATGAAAGTTCTGAAATCCCTGTGTGGCACTTCAGAGCAGGGTTACATTTCATGTCCATCCAGTGCCCACGCCAGCCAGCCCAGGCAGTGGCAGAGCAGAGCAGGAGCAGTGTGCAGTGAAGGAGATTTGACTGAGGGGTCAGGAGAACCGAGGTCCAGGCTTTACTCTCCATGACCTTGAGGAATCCTTAACTTCTCTCCCCACCTGTCCATTCGTCTGGGTCTCTGTTTCCTCATCTTTGAAACCTATACTTTGATTTCCCCACCTATATTCTAATATGTCTCTAGTAATTTTTAAACAAAAATCTAAACTCCCAACACTCAGAAAGTGTGTTAAATCTTATTAAAATAGTTTAACATTGTATAGATATTCAGGTATCACATTGTATAGATATTCAGGTATCATAGCTTCATATAAATGGCCTATCAGGAGGATGCCTTTTTATTTAAAAGAGTGATAGCAAAAATGGAAAGAAGTTTAAAATACATTAATTAATCAGGATTTCCTCTTCCTCCAACTTCACTGTCTTCCTATTAGCAAATTAAACATTGATATGGGCTGCATGCAGGGCGTGCACATGGAATTAGTAAAAAGATTAAAAAATCTCATGAGATTTTACATTACTTTTAAAGTATTTGGGAAGGTTCAGATAGATCTAATTCAGAGAATCTGCACAAATCAACTAAGAATCAAATAAATGGCAGAATTTCAGTATAAATTATCTTCTCTGTACTTTCATCCAATACCTTGACTTGTCTTCTTCCCCTTGTTTAATCAAACTAAAAATCTCAGGACAAAAAGACCCCCTATCACTTGGAAGTTGGCTTGGTCAGTTGACCGAGTAGTAGTTGCTTTCTTGGTTTTTTAACATTTTTTCTTAGGGTCTGGATGGGGCAGGCTCTAGAGTCATGTAGAGAAATGCTTTAGTCCAGGCTTCCCACCATGTTACTTAACCTTGCTGAACCTAAATTTCCTCATCCATAACATGTTAGCTATAGGGTTAGGTGGATTAAATGACAGCATGCCTGGCATGTAAGAAGAGCTCTGGATTCATATAAAGAGTAAAACACAATACCTCATTCCACAGATGCCATGCTTCTATACTTCCTTAAGACAATATTAGGAAAAGTTAAAGTTAATTCACTGACTTAAGCCACAGTCTAAAACAAATTTTTTGTTCTAGTTTTCTGCCAGATGAATAAATGTTACAGCCCCCAAATCTCATCTCCCTTCCTTCTTTTTTCAAACATTGATTGAGCAAAAATCATGCACCAGGCAAATTGGGATGCACAGATGAATGTAAGCTGTTCCCTTCCATCATGAGATGTACAGTGTGATGGGGGATACAGACAGAAAAGATTATGGCATGCTGGATGGGTGTTCCAGGAGCTAGGCCTGGGGAGAGGTGGGGTAAAGGAGAGAGGATATGCTTTCCAGTGTTGAGGCAGAAGATTGTTCTGGAAACTTCCCTTTCTGTGGCTGCTATGTACAGAGTGTAAGAGAATTTATGTCTGGGAAAATACTCAGGCATTTCTGGAGTCCCTCCTGGTCCCAGATTGTCACCA
Source organism: Smutsia gigantea (assembly GCA_032199065.1). Classification (NCBI taxonomy): domain Eukaryota; kingdom Metazoa; phylum Chordata; class Mammalia; order Pholidota; family Manidae; genus Smutsia; species Smutsia gigantea. Next base: position 39,588 of record JAVSCE010000773.1, on the reverse strand, counting down.
GGGTGGTTTCCTGCAATCTGGTGCTGGCACAGGGAGTCCAAGGCAGGGGTTTCCCTTCTCTGGCTTTAACCCCATCCAGTCTGTATGCAGCTGAAGTTTAGAATTTATAGACGAGGAAAGTGACAAGGTTTACAGAGGATTGAGGGGCTTCACCAAGTCACACAACCAGGAAGGAACAGAGATATGATGTGAGCCATATCTGATGACTGCAGGCCTCGGTGCTTATCCATTCTTCTGCATAGGGAAGAGATAAAGGACTATTTTTACATTAACAAAACAGGGGAGTCTCACTTCTTGAAGTATGCAGCATTCAACATGATTGTATTTATCTAGCTCTGCCTTCTTGATGGAAATTTTGTCTCTCTCTCTCTCTCTCTCTCTCTCTCTCTTTTTTGTTGTTGTTCTTTTTGTCTACTTATTATCTAAATTAAAACAGGCATCAAAAAGAACTCTGTTCTATGATTTCAACCCCGGAAAAATGTGCAAAATCTAACTCTGATGTCGAATCTACACGAACATCATCCCTAAATCTGTCAAAAGTACCAGGGAATCTTTCAAATCAAAAGATTCAGAAAAAAAAAGTCCTCCATGCAGGTACCAGTGAACAAAATGGCTTGAATCTCATTATTGGTTTTTCTTCAAGGCAAAAAGGTAAAATAAAACTAAACCCACATAGTATTTTAAAAGAAGCCTAAACCTGTGGGTTTTATTTTATTGAGGTATACTTTATGTATAACATTACATTAGTTTCAAGTATACAACATAATGATTTGATATTGGTTTATATTGTTAAATGATCACCATAAGTCTAGTTAACATCAATCACCTCACATAGTTACAAAAACATTTTTTTTTTGTGATGAGGACTTTTAGGATCTACTCTTTGAGCAACTTTAAAGTATGAAATGTCACCATGCTGTATATTTTATCCTATGACTTATTTATTTTATAACTGGAAGTTTGTCACTTTTGACCTCCTTTACACATTTTGCCCACCCTTCCTCCCTACAACTCTGGCAACAACCAGTCTGTTCTCTGTATATATGAGCTTGGTATTTTTGTTTTTTGTTTTTTGTTTTTAGATTCTACATAAAAATGAGATCATACAGTATTTGTCTTTCTCTGTCTGACCTATTTCACTTAGCATAATGCCTTCAAGGTACATCCCTGTTGTTTCAAATAACAAGATTTTATTCTTTTTAGTGGCTGAATAGTATTCCATTGTGTATATTACCACATCTTTATCCATTCATCCGCTGATGGACACTTAGGTTACTTCCATGTCTTGGCTATTGTAAATAATTTACTATGAATATGGGGAGGGGTGCATAGATCTTTTCAAATGAGTGTTTTCATTTTCTTTGGATAAATACCCACATTGATGTATCATATAATAGTTCCATTTTAAATTTTTTGAGGAATCTTTATACTGTTTTTGATAATGACTGCCCAAATTTATCTTTCCATCAAGAGTTCTCTTTTCTCCACATCCTCCCCAACACTTGTTATGTGTTGTCTTTTTGGTAATAGACATTCTAACATCTATAAGGCAATATCTCATTATGGTTTTGATTTGCATTGCTCTGATGATTTGTGATGTTAAGAATCTTTTCATGTACCTGTTGACCTGTATGTCTTTGGAAAAATGTCTATTCAGATCTTCTTCCCATTTTCTAATGGGATTTTTTTTTTTTTGCTATTGAGTTGTATGAGTTCTTCATATATTTTGGTTTATTTGCTTATTAGATATTATTTGAAAAAATTTTCCCCATTCAGTAGGTTGCTTTTCATTATGTTGGTGGTTTTCTTTACTGTGTAGAAGCTTTTTAGTTTGATGTAATTATTGCTTGTTTATTTTTGCTTTTGTTGCCTTTACTTTTGGAGTCAAATTTAAAAAATCATCACTAAGACCAATGTCAGGAAGCTACTGCCTCTTCTTTCTTCTGGGAATTTTATGGTTTCAGGTCTTATATTCAAGTCTTTAATCTATTTTGAGTTAATATTTGTTTATGGTATAAGACAGTGGTACAGTTTCATTCTTTTGCATGTGTCTGTCCAGTTTTCCTAACACTATTTATTGATGAGGCTATCTTTTCTCCATTGTGTATTCTTGGTGCCTTGGATGTAAATTAATTAACTGTAGATGTGTGGATTTATTTTTGGACATTCTATTCCATTACATTGACCTGTGTTTCTGTTTTTATGACAATACCATACTGTTTTCATTACTGTAGTTTTGCAATATAGCTTGAAACCAGAGAACATAATGCCTCCAGGTTTGTTCTTTTTCTCAAGATTGCTTTGGCTATTTGGGATCTTTTGTGGTTCTGTACAAATTTTAAGATTGTAAACCTGTGTTTTTTTAATGCAATTATAAGAAGTAATATAGAGAGACCCTGTATACCTATCTTTTACCCATTTCCCCCCAACAGTGACATCTTGCAAAAAAAGAAAACAGTACAATATTACAATCAGGGTATTGACGTTGATATAATCCATGATCTTACTCAGGTTGCCTCACTTTACTTCTGTTCGTGTGTGTGTTTATATGTGTGTGTGTGTGTGCATGTGTGTTCTGTATGATTTTATTACATGTAGTTTCATGTTTCCACCACCACAGTCAAGATACAGAACATTTCCATCACGACAAAGATTCCTGGATATAGTTATTTTATAACCACCCTTACCTTCCTCCCATATTCTTCCCTAACCCTTGGAAACCACAAAATACTCCATTTCTAAATTGTTGTAATTTCAAATGTCTTATAAATTGGAATCCTACTGTACCTAACCTTTTGGGATTCATTTTTTTCACTCAGCATATTTTCCTGGAGATTCATCCACATTTTTATGTGTATCATTAGTTTGTTCCTTTTTATTACTGAATACTATTCCATGGTGTGGATGTGCCTGCATTGGTTTAACCATTCATCTGCTGAAGGACATCTGAGTTGTTTCCAGTTTTTGGCTGTTACAAATAAAGCAATTATAAACATTCATGTACAAATTTTATAGGAACATGTTTTTATTTCTTCAAGATAAATTCTAGGTCATATGGAAATTGAATATTTAGTTTTATAAGAAACTACCAGACTATTTCCCAGAATGGTTGTGTCATTTCACATTACCACCAGCAATGAATGAGTGATACAGTTTCTCTACATTCTCACCAGCATTTGGTGTTATCACTATTTTTTATTTTGGTTGTTCTCATAAGTGTGTAATATCTCATGGTGGTTTTTACTTGCATTTCCCTAATGATTAATGATGTTGAACATCTTTTCCTGTGTATGTTTGCAATGTGTATATCGTCTTCATTGTAATGTCTTTGGATGTGCCTTGCCCATTTTCTACACAGATCACTGGTTTGTTATTGGTGAGTTTTGAGATTTCTTCATATATTCTAGATACTAGGCCTTTGTTGAATATGTAACTTGCAAATATCTTCTCCCAGTCTGCAGCTTGTCTTATCATCCTCTTAATAGAGTCTTTCACCAAGCAAAAGCTTTTAATTTTGATGAGATCCGGTTTATCAGTCTTTCCTTTTATGGATTATGCCTTTGGTGTCTAAGAACTCTTTCCTTAGCCCTTATTCTGAAGATTTTGTTTTTCCCCTAGAAGTTTTATAGTTTACAGATTTAAAAGATACATACTTTTATATGTTTTACATTTAAGTCCATGATCCATCTGAGTTAATTTTTATATAAGGTGTGAGATTTAGATTAAGTTTTTTTTTCTTTGCCTGTAGATGTTGTTCTAGCACCATTTGTTGAAAAGGTTATACTTACTCCATTGAATTAATTTTGTACTTTTGTCAAAAATCAGCTGGGCATATCTGTATGGGTTAAATGTAGGTTTTATATTCTATTCCATTGGTCTTTGAATCTTTCCACCAATACCACAATGTCTTCATTAATGTAGCTACATGGTAAGCTTCAATATCAGGTATGGTGATTCCCTAACCTCATTTTTCACTTGCAAAATTATTTTAGCTATATTAGGGCCTGAAATTTTCATTTAAAATTTAAAGCATGGTTATCTGTGTTTATTTTTTTTAAAAGCCTTTCTGGGATTTTGGTAGGAATTTCATTAAACCTGTAGATTAATTTGGGTACAGCTAACATCTCTATGATGTTATTTACCTAACCTATGAATAGGACATGACCCGTGAACATGACCCAGTTTTGCAATATTCAGATTATTAGCTCATCTTTCCTCTAATTATCTAATTTATAGGAGAGGGTAAGTTTTTTCTTGTTAAAAACAAGGACACATTTTATTCATGAACACTCCATAAAGCTTTGGTACTTGTGTCTCTAAATTGTGAGGTGTAGGACACATTTATAATTAGTGTGGTTTCCGTAATCACATATGAAAAGCAATCGAGATATCTTAGTGCAGGCTCATTATCCTCTAAAGCACACAGATTAAATGTCCATATTTGATAAGTGCCTACCTGATAGTTGAAGGGACCCAACAGAGGGTAGAAAATAATACAAACAAAGGTCTGGACAGCAACTGTGGAATGCAGAGTTTCTAAAATGGCCTACCAGTGGTGGCCCACTCTAAACCCTGCAACCTGTGAATCTGATGAGGCGTGACTCCCAGGATTCTTATGTTATACTGACTGTAAGCCAGGATTATCTAGAAGAGCCCCCGTATTCACATAAGTCCTTAAAAGCAGGGGCTTTTTCCAGCTGGTGGTGAAGAGAGAGAGATGAACCACAAGGGGCTCTCTGTGTGCCATGCTGGCTTGAAGATGGAGGGGGCCACGTGAGTGGGAATGTGGATGCTTAAGGAGGCCCCCTTGCTTATAGGCAGCAAGGAAATGGGGACCTCAGTCCTACAACTGCAAGGACGTGACTTCTGCCAACTACCTGAATGAGCTCAGAAGCACCTTCTCTCCGAGAAAGGCAGAGCTTGAACTCAGATAAGTGGGAGAAACCATTGCCACAGCATTCAGTCACTAGCAGCACTGTCCTCTGATGTTTGGGAAACTGAAGCTGTAGTCTTTTAAGAATCCAGGGAAATAGTTGCTACTTAATACTTTATCTAAGAAAGTATTTCCTTCCATCCCGAATTCCTTTAACCCCTCTCTTGGTGATCCCAACAGAACCTACCAGAACCAGCCTGCTCAGAAGCCAGATGTCCACCCTTAAGAGACCGGACTGCAGTGACAGGAAGGACAGCCTTTCCATTTCCAGCAGCCAGGACACTCCAAGTGACAAAGGCAAGCCAGGGAAGGGCTCCATGTTAGGGAAGGCTGGGCTCCTTTCGCCCTGTGTGTCTGCTGCTGAAAGTGCTCCATTTAGAGACGCGAGGGGGGAAACTCATTTTTAGGTGGGTGCAGACTGCTTCCTATACAGAGGACTCCCTTGTAAATCAGGAATGCCTGCTCTAAAGAGCTGGATTTTCTTAGGGCAAGACTGGCGCTTACTGAGCCAGGGTGTTTAACACGCCAGTAGCTCGTGTAACTGGGGTGCTGGTGGTAATGCCTGCTGCCGCGCTGTGGTTTGAATTTGAAAATCTAATACTTTGTGGTTTATTTTCCTCCTTTCATTTCCAGGTGCACCACTTGATGAGCCCCTTTTTGGCCCATATTGTCAGGCTTTTGGGAGCTAAATGTGAGGAAAATATGACTTCTCCACTCAGTTGTTACTGCTATTGATAAAATCATTATTTGTAAAAATGGCAAATTTCTAAAAGCTTAATCCCCATGGCCCTTTTCCTTATATTTCAAGTAGCTGATAAATAATAAGTCCCAGCTAAACCCACACATATTTACAATCTTCTAGGTAGTAGGAAGCACCTGAGTGAGAAATTTACACCTGTTGTTACTCAGTTGTAGTAACAAGCCCTGTGTTCTTCAGTGCTGATCAGGGTAACGGATTTTCCTCAATTTCAATTAACTACCATATTGCCTAAGTTTGCTCTATGCAGATCCTTAAAGGGCTTATCATATGATTGTTGGGATATGATTTCTTAGACATTTAACTAACTCATTCCCAACACCCCTCCTTCTAGATGATGCTTATTCAACTCCCTACTATTCCTTTGCCTTTATAAATCCAGTTTATACAAGCATATATTAAAACCCCCAAATATTAATTTGACATTGTGAACTACAGGGGGCAATAGGGATTTGGTTTTCCATATAGAGCGGAGGAACCAAAAAACAATTATCAGAAACTAAAATGTTGACCAAGGTTCTCCTTTATAATTGGGCGAGTCTAATGAGGGCAACTTTGAACAATCACTGGTTAGTGGTATTCTTGCTCAAAATTTAAAAACTGTATTTTCTGGAGAATGAGAGGAGGAGCATGTCTCCTTCCGTGGAGGCATCTCAGTGGCTGTGGGGTGAGGTGAGTAGGCAGAACAGCGATGGCACCATATTCACCTTGCACTGCTCTTAGTGTCAGCTGCAAATGAGCCTTGCCTTGAGAACCTGCAGTGACAGATCGGTGTTCTATGAAATACGGTCCATTTACTAGCCCCCAGTCACAACTGAACTCAGAGGTAAGTGTGACCCCTTTGCATTTTGATAAAACCCCACATTTGAGGAAATCACACGACTGCCATTTCCCCTTCCCAGGAATGAGCATCCTGCTGGCAGGTGAGCACTTGGGTGACAAACCATCAGAAAGGCTGACTCCCGAGGGAGGCCGAATGTATGAGCAAGAGTGAGTACTTTAATTGTACTAGGACACTTTTGTTATGTTTATGTTTCTTATAAGTTGTAGAACGTCACAGTCTCATGTTTTTAGGTCCTCAAGCACGTCTTCAGCAAACTGGCTCAGCATGCATGGCTTGGGTGCCAAGAAACTCACCATCCTGGATGCCTTGTCGGTGACAGCGGTCCCTCACAGCCCCACCTGTGTTCCCGTTCTGGACAAGCATGTTGTTTCCAAGGTCTTTGATGAGGTAAAACTGATTTTCTAAAAAGTCCCTGCTTGATGTATTTCATTTCCTGTTCAAATAAAAAGTAGTCCGCTTCAGTCTCATACAGTGGTGACAGATGTATATTTCAGCTTTCGAAAAAAATATTTGAAAAGGCCATAAGAAAGGAGAGAAAAAAGTGCTTTAAGCATTTTTGTTTTTAAGCTGAGAAGAAATTGGCCTTGCTGGATTGGCAGTTTATGGCTCGATGCTGGTGGGTGGCAGTGTGGAGCTGCAGAAATGTTTGAAAAGCCTCGAGGTCAGAGTCACGGGCTGTGACTGAACATCATCCAATATCAAAGGACAGGGAGAGCTTAGGAGCCTTCCTTTGCTTACTTTTGCTTCCTAAATATGGTGACATCTTTTCCATCACAGAAGTCTCTGAAGGCAAAAGTCAGAGAGAGAAAAAAGGAGGGAGAGAGAGGCAGAGACCTGGAGAGAGAGAAAGAGGGAGGGAGAGAGAGAGAGAATGAGAGAGTACCAGGGCAAAAGAATCATTCAAGAGAGACAGTCTTGTCCTGGAAGGAGAAAAGAGCTTCCAGAAGGAGGGTGTGGTAGGTTAAATGTGGAGGAAGGTCAAGGAAGTACTGATACGTGCCCTCGAAATTTCCAGGCTACTGGAAGGTCCTCATCCTTAGCACCAACAAATCTGGTGGAGCAGCCAGATTGCGCAGGAATAAGCAACACAAAAGGAACAAGAATGTCCAGATTGAACCCTAGGGCTTCCTGGCAAATGTAGCAGCAACTACTGATTTAAATAGGAATGTAGCAGTTTTACAGTCACTAAATGGAAGTAATATCTTTAAAAGACCTTACCTCATACTGAAATCTTTACAGAGGAAATATAGGATGCTTGGGACTTGTTTCAAAATAATCTGGATGGTGGCAGTAGTGGGGGGAAGGGAAGAGTAGATAAAGCAAGATTGGCCATGAGCTGATAATTGTTAAATTTGGATAACAAGGATATTGAGTTGGGGGATGCTCATTCTACCATTCTGTCTGCTTTTTTTTTTACATATTCGAAATTTTCCATAATAAAAAGTTGAAAAAAATCAAAGGCAAGAAAACTTAAAAAAAAAAAAGAAAAGGTTTATCTAACTGGTCTTGTTGAGGTTTTATTTGGAAGATGCAGATGAATTTGGTGAATTTTTTTCTTAGTCACATTGAAGAAATCATACCCATGGAGTCCACCATGTCTTCTGGCTTGACACGATCAGTGGGTGGTTCTTGCTCTAGGGGTTGTGTGTGATCGCTTGGGCTGGGTTCCTGATGACTTTGCCTCAAGGTGAGTGGTCCTGCCTCTGGCTGTGACCTGTGACTGGCAGATTCTATTTATACCTCCAGTGAACTCTAACTTGATTAGTAGGGATATCAGTTTATCACTTGAACTTGACTTCTTCCAGAAGAATAGAGAGAAACTGAACACTGATTTATTGCTTCTAGAAAGTTTGGTGACAAATTCTTATATTCTGTGCATTTATTTTATTAATATTCTTGAGTTTTATTTGGAATAAAATATATTTAGTAAACTCTCCCTGGAAATAGAATTTTCTTGTGCTTATCATGTCTCCTTCTAAGCCTCCCAATAACCCAAGATACATTGGAAAGTGAATTTCTCAAAAAATGAATATGATAGGGCAGGGAAGCATGAGCATAAAATCAAAGGAAGAAACCATAAAGGGCAGATTTAAAGAAATGTGTTATTTTGCATAAAGACATATGAATAAAATGAAGGTAGAGCTCAGAAAAATATTTGTAACATACACAACAGTTATAGAATATCTTAAATATGTGTGTGTATCCATATAAATCAGTGTATGTGTGTATATAAATCATTGCTCAGTACACACACACATGCACACATACCCTGCCATAAAGTAATAAAAAAAGGATAAATACCCAATGGAAAATCTAGGGAAAATCTAAAAAGAAAGTCAAAACATTTCTTGCTGGTAAGCAAACATATGCATTTAGAAAAAATGCAAATTGAAAAATAATTAAATGACTCCCCTTACCATCAAATTTGTGAGGTTAAAAAATACTAATAAACAGTGATGACAAATATAAGATGCAGTTAGACCTTTTATATCTTGGTGGTGGGCATATAAATTGGTGCAACCTTGGCAATATATTCAGACTTGTTAAGAGTTTGCAACCTTTCCTCCAGCAAATCCATGTATAGATATGTCATAATCTTCATAAGGAGATAATCAGAAATACTGACAAATAGAAAATATATTCAGAGGGTAACTGTTGCTACCTTATATCTAATAATGAGAAAGTTGAAAACACCCTAAATATCTAGTAGGTACATCCATATGCTGGAATGTCATGCTTTCACAAAATATCATGTTTCTGAAGGATAAGTAATGACATGAGGAAAAGCTCTCAGTATAGTGCTAAGTGAAAAAAAAAATACAACATATATAGCATGTTAATTTGGTTCTATATATGTATGACGTACACATAGCACTCTTTCGCCTTCCTTTCTTTCCTTTACCAAAATGTTAATAGTGCTTATCTGAGTGGTGAGGTTATTGGAGATTTTTATCCTTTGTTAATATACTTTAAAATTTTTCTTATAGTACTTTTAACTCTAAATATGTATTAATGATATGCTAAGGAAAAAAAGTTAAGAGAAACAGCCCTAAAACAAATGATAAAATAATATAAAAATACAGGGAACTTAATTTTTAATTAATTTATTGGTTTATTTTTATTTGATAAGTAATATATGAGTAATTCTCAGTATAGAATGACATTAGGATTTTTTTATAGGAAACTTCTCTCTCAACCACTCTCATCTATGAAGGAAACACTGATTAGTTGGCAAATATCCTTCTAATCCTTTTTCTATGTATACATACATATATATGTGGATATATAATGTATATTTATGCACATGTACATAACATTTTAATAAACATAAATAAGGTGGCACTATATGGATTTGCTATTTCATCTCTTATTAATGATCTTTAATATTTAAAAAATTAAGGTCTTAAAGACCTCCACATGCATAGATATGGTCTATCTCATTGCTATTAGTTGCAAGGTTCTTCCCCATTATTAATGGGCATTTATAGTGTATTCTTTCCTACATTACATGCAATCCTGTAACAGATTTCCTTGCACATAGATTTTTTGACACATGTAGAAGACTGTCTTTTGGGTAGATTCCCTGCAGTAGAATTGCTGGACCCAAAGTGTGTGTACACTTAAGATTTTGAGAGATAAAACCAAATCACCTGGAGGGGCTCAAGATGGCAGCGTGAGTAGGGTGGCGGAAATCTCCTCCCAAAACCATATATATTTTTGAAAATACAGCAAATACAACTACTCCTAAAAGAGAGACCAGAAGATACAGTACAACAGCCAGGCTACATCTATACCTGCAAGAACTCAGCATCTCACAAAAAGGGTAAGATACAAAGCTGTGACCCGGTGGGACCCGAACACTCCCCCCACCCCAGCTCATAGGCGAGAAGAAAAGAATCAGAGTGGGGAGGGAGTGGAAGCACAGGACTGCTAAATAACCGCCCTAGTAATCTGCACTGGGAACACAGACACATTGCATGATGTACTGCATATTAGAGAAACGGAAAAGTAAAATCTAAGATGGAGACGGCGAGCGGGTCCCCACAGCTGGCTCTGCTGGAACAAAAGAAAGCGGGCGCTTTTTAAAAGTCTTAAAGGGGCAAGGGCTTAACAGCTGGACAAAATCGTCCCAGCACACTCAGCCCAGCAAGCTGGGAATCTTAAGGAATTTCAGGTGCCCTAAGCCCCTGGGGGGTAATCCAGCCCTGAAGCCCCTCAGGGCAATAAGCAAGCTGCCATTCATTCCCCCGGGCTGGTGCTGCAAGCAAACCAGCTGACCCGCCACAGCTGCAGAGCAGCCGGGGAACAGCCTCGCCCACAGCAACCACACAGAGTCTTCTCCCAGCACATAGTTAATGGGGACAGACCCAGAGGCTGCAGCCGGTGTGCAGCTGCCCAGCACAGACAGAGGAACCTGGAGCAGGATCCAGAAGGCATGAAGGGGCGCCGTTCTTGCAGGAGAAAACACCCAGTGTGTCTGCAACTCCCTGGCAGTGCACTAGGCTATCCAGAGGGCCACCCAGCCCATGGCAGCTCAGGGGATTATCCCAGAGACTGCTCCCAGTGTGCGGGTAAATGACACAGGCAGCGGAGAAGGGCAAGGCGACCAGCAAGCTGGAAGGGAGTTTGTTCTCCCAGCTGACACACGCACCACCTGCCTGCAACCACTTTTATCACCATGAAAAGGCAGAAGAATCTGGTCCAGTCAAAAATTACTCAGACAACCCAGAGAGAGGGCCTGATGAGATAGATATAACCAATCTTCCTGAAAAACAAATTCAAAATAAAAATCATAACCATGCTGATGGACCTGCAGAGAAATATGCAAGAGCTAAAGGATGAAGTCCGGAGGGAGATAACAGAAATCAAACAATTGATGGAAGGTCTTAAGAGTAGAGTGGATGAGGTGCAAGAGACTGTTAATGGAATAGAAATCAGAGAACAGGAATACAGGGAAGCTGAGGCAGAGAGAGATAAAAGGATCTCTAGGAATGAAAGAATATTAAGAGAACTGTGTGACCAATCCAAATGGAACAGCATTTGCATTATAGGAGTACCAGAAGAAGAAGAAGAGAGAAAAAGGGATAAAAAGTGTCTTTGAAGAAATAATTGCTGAAAACGTCCCCAATCTGGGGCAGGAAATAGTCTCTCACACCATGGAAGCCCACAGATCTCCCAACACAAGGGACCCAAGGAGAATACTAAGACATAAATAATTATAATGGAAAAGATCAAAGACAAGGACAGAGTATTAAAGGCAGCCAGAGAGAGAAAAAAGATCACCTACAAAGGAAAACCATCAGGCTATCAACAGACTTCTCAACAGAAACCTTACAGGCCAGAAGAGAATGGCATAATATATTTAATGCAATGAAACAGAAGCGCCTTGAAACAAGAATACTGTATCCAGTAAGATTATCCTTTAAATTTGAAGGAGGGATTAAACAATCCCCAGATAAGCAAAAATTGAAGGAATTTGCTGCCCACAAACCACCTCTACAGGGTATTTTAAAGGGACTGCTCTAGATGGAAGCACTCCTAAGGCTAAACAGAAGTCACCAGAGAAAATAAAATCACAGCAAAGAAAGCAGACCAACCAAATACTACCTAAAGGCAAAAACTAAAATCAACTATCCACAAAAACAGTCAAAGGAAACACAAAAGAGTACAGAATAAAACACCTAACATATAAAGAGTGGAGGGGAAAGAATAAGAAGGGAGAAAAATAAAGAATCATCAGACTGTGTTTACAATAGCTTAATAAGAGAGTTAAGAAGATGGTTAGATAGTAAAGAAGCTACCCTTGAACCTTTGGTAACCACGAATCCAAAGCCTGCAATGGCAATAAGTACATATCTATCAATAATCACCCTAAATGTAAATGGACTGAATGCACCAATCAAAAGACACATAGTTACTGAATGGATATGCTGCTTACAAGAGACTCACCTCAAACCCAAAGATATACACAGAATAAAAGTGAAGGGATGGAAAAAGATATTTCACGCAAACAACAGGGAGAAAAAAGCAGGTGTTGCAGTACTTGTATCAGACAAAATAAACTTCAAAACAAAGTAACAAGAGACAAAGAAGAACATTACATAATGATAAAGTGGTCAGTCCAACTAGAGGATATAACCATTATAAATGTATATGCACCCAACACAGGAGCACTGACATATGTGAAACAAATACTAACAGAATTAAAGGAGGAAATAGAATGCAATGCATTCATTCTGGGAGACTACAACACACCACTCACTCCAAAGGACAGATCAACCAGACAGAAAATAAGTAAGGACACAGAGGCACTGAACAACACACTAGAGCAGATGGACCTAACAGACATCTACAGAACTCTGCACCCAAAAGCAACAGGATACACATTCTTCTCAAGTGCACATGGAACAGTTTCCAGAATAGACCACATACTAGGCCACAGAAAGAACCTCAGTAAATTCAAAAAGATTGAAATTGTACCAACCAACTTCTCAGATCACAAAGGTATAAAACTAGAAATAAATTTTAGAAAGAAACCAAAAAGGCTCACAAACACCTGGAGGCTTAACAACATGCTCCTAAATAATCAGTGGATCAATGACCAAATTAAAACAGATATCAAGCAATATATGAGACAAATGACAACAACATCACAAAGCCCCAACTTCTGTGTGACACAGCAAAGGCAGTTCTAAGAGGAAAGTATATTGCAATCCAGGCCTATTTAAAGAAGGAAGAACAATCCCAAATGAATAGTCTAAATTCACAATTACTGAAACTGGAAAAAGAAGCACAATTGAGGCTCAAAGTCAGCAGAAGGAGGGACATAATAAAGATCAGAGGAGAAATAAATAAAGTTTAGAAGAATAAAACAATAGAAAAAAGTCAATGAAACCAAGAGCTGGTTCTTTGAGAAAATAAAATAGATAAACCCCTAGCCAGACTTATTAAGAGAAAAAGAGAATCTACACACATAAACAGAATCAGAAATGAGAAAGGAAAAATCACGACAGACACCACAGAAATACAAAGAATTACTAGAGAATACTATGAAAATCTATATGCTAACAAACTGGATAACCTAGAAGAAATGAACAACTTCCTAGAAAAATTCAACCTTTCAAGACTGAGCAAAGAAGAAACAGAAAATCTAAACAGACCAATTACCAGCAACAAAATTGAATCGGTAATCAGAAAACTACCCAAAAACAAAACCCCCAGGCCAGATAGATTCATCGTTGAATTTTATCAGACATAATACCCATTCTCCTTAAAATTTTCCAAAAAATAGAAGAGGAAGGACTACATCCAAACTCATTCGATGAAGCCTGCGTCACTCTAATAACAAAACCAGGCAGACACCACAAAAAAAGAAAATTACAGACCAATATCCCTGATGAACATAGATGCAAAAATACTTAACAAAATATTAGCAAACCGAATTCAGAAATACATCAAGAGGATCATACACCATGATCAAGTAGGATTCATCCAAGGGATGCAAGGATGGTACAACATTTGAAAATTCATCAACATCATCCACCACATCAACAAAAAGAAGGACAGAGACCACATGATCATCTCCGTAGATGCTGGAAAAGCATTCAACAAAATTCAACATCCATTCATGATAAAAACTCTCAACAAAATGGGTATAGAGGGCAAGTACCTCAACATAATAAAGGCCATATATGACAAACCCGTACTTAACAAACATCATACTTAACAGCGAAAAGCTGAAAGCTTTTAACCAAAGATCGGGAACAAGACAGGGATGCCCGCTCTCCCCACTTTTATTCAACATAGTACTGGAGGTCCTAGCCATGGCAATCAGAGAACAGAAGGAAATACAAGGCATCTAGATTGGTAAAGAAGAAGTCAAACTGTCAGTATTTGCAGATGACATGATATTGTACATAAAAAACCCTAAGGACTCCACTCCAAAACTACTAGAACTAATATCTGAATCCAGCAAAGTTGCAGGATACAAAATTAATACACAGAAATCTGTTGCTTTCCTATACATTAACGATGAACTAGCAGAAAGAGAAATCAGGAAAACAATTCCATTCACAATTGCATCAAAAAGAATAAAATACCTAGGAATAAACCTAACCAAGGAAGTGAAAGACCTATACTCTGAAAACTACATGACCCTCTTAAGAAAAATTAAAGAGGACACTAACAAATGGAAACTCATCCCATGCTCTTGGCTAGGATGAATTAATATTGTTAAAATGGCCATCCTGCCTAAAGCAATCTACAGATTCAATGCAATCCCTATCAAAATACCAACAGCATTCTTCAACGAACTGAAACAAATAGTTCTGAAATTCATATGGAACTACAAAAGACCCTGAATAGCCAAAGCAATCCTGAGAAGGAAGTATAAAGCAGAGGGGATCTCACTTCCCAACTTCAAGCTTTACTACAAAGCCACAGTAATCAAGACAATTTGGTACTGGCACAAGAACAGACCCACAGACCTGTGGAACAGAATAGAAAGTCCAGACATTAACCCAAACATATATGGTCAATTAATATATGATAAAGGAGCCATGGATATACAATGGGGAAATGACAGCCTCTTCAACAGCTGGTGTTGGCAATACTGGACAGCTACACGTAAGAGAATGAAACTGGATCATTGTCTAATCCCATACAGAATAGTAAACTCAGAATGGATCAAAGACCTGAATGTAAGTCATGAAACCATAAGCTCTTAGAAAAAAACATAGGCAAAAATCTCTTAGACATAAACATGAGCAACTTCTTCATGAACATATCTCCTCAGGCAAGGGAAACAAGAGCAAAAATGAACAAGTGGGACTATATCAAGCTGAAAAGCTTTTGTACAGCAAAGGACACCATCAATAGAACAAAAAGGCATCCTACAGTATGGGAGAATATATTTGTAAATGACATATCCGACAAGGGGTTGACATCCAAAATATATAAAGAGCTCACACACCTCAACAAACAAAAAGCAAATAATCCAATTAAAAAATGGGCAGAGGATCTGAATAGACACTTCTCCAAAGAAGAAATTCAGATGGCCAACAGGCACTTGAAAAGATGTTCCACATCGTAATCATCCGAGAAATGCAAATTAAAATCACAATGAGATATCACCTCACACCAGTTAGGATTGCCACCATCCAAAAGACAAACAACAACAAATGTTGGTGAGGATGTGGAAAAAGGGGAACCCTCCTACACTGCTGGTGGGAACGTAAATTAGTTCAACCATTGTGGAAAGCAGTATGGAGGTTCCTCAAAAAACTCAAAATAGAAATACCATTTGACCCAGGAATCCCAGTCCTAGGAATTTACCCTAAGAATGCAGCAGCCCAGTTTGAAAAAGACAGATGCACCCCTATGTTTATCGCAGCACTATTTACAATAGCCAAGAAATGGAAGCAACCTAAGTGTCCATCAGTAGATGAATGGATAAAGAAGATGTGGTACATATACACAATGGAATATTATTCACCCATAAGAAGAAAACAAATCCTACCATTTGCAACAACATGGATGGAGCTAGAGGGTATTATGCTCAGTGAAATAAGCCAAGCGGAAAAAGACAAGTATCAAATGATTTCACTCATCTGTGGAGTATAAGAACAAAGAAAAAAACTGAAGGAACAAAACAACAGCAGACTCACAGAACCCAAGAATGGACTAATAGTTAACAAAGGGAAAGGGACTGGGGGTGATGGGTGGGAGGGGAGCAATAAGGGGCCAAAAGGGGCCAAAGGGGGCATTGGGATTAGCACACATAATGTAGTGGGATGGAGGCACGAGGAAGGCAGTATAACACAGAGAAGTCAAGTAGCGATTCTACAGCATCTTACTACACTGATGGATAGTGACTGTAATGGGGTCTGTGGTGGAAACTTGATGATGGGGGGAGTCTAGTAAACATAATGTTGCTCATGTAATTGTAGATTAAGGATACCAAAATAAATTAAAAAAAACAAATCACTGTCCAAATAAATTTGACATTTCCATTAGTTTATATCCCCACACACAACGTTTTATCCTAAGAGAAACTTTATGTAATATTTGTTGATAAGTGTTAGTCCGATGAGGGTAGAAATGCTTTGAAAACCCTGAAAACAGTATTCAGACATAAAACCTTACTCAACCTATCCACTTCTCACTGGCTCACATTCTGAAGAAGTCAATGTAATCACTCATTCCAGCCTCCAGAAATGTGCTTTTCAGGCTGTAAACATTATATCTGTACTCTGAGGGTAACAACACACCTACTCTGGGACTGTTGTAGGAATATGCATATAATGGACTGTACTTAGCAGTCACTCAATAAATGTTGGCTTTTAGCACAAAAAACATTCAAAGGATATTACATGCCTGCTGTGTGCAGGCCCTGAGCTGGCCTCTAGATCACAGCCAAACAATACAGCCATTGTTCCTACCAGACACAGACACAACTTGCCACTTCTTGGAGGAAATAACATTTAAAATAAGAGGTTCTTGTTAAATGTGATGAATGGGAAGGGAAGAGTAAGGATGCAGGGAAGGCCTCTAACCTAGTTTCAGTTGTCAGAGAAGGCTGCGGACCTGGGCATAGGAGGTCAGACCTGGGGATCTGTTCCGTCTAAGTTCAGACCTGGGGGAAGAGGAGTTATGAAGGTGTTGAGGTGAGAAGTGTCCTTGACAGTGGGGAAGCAGGTGAGGAAGTCCAAGGGCCGAGGAAAGTTTGTAATTCCAAAGAAAGCTTAGTATGACGGGAGGAAGGTGTTACATCAGGAAAGGAGGGCCTTGACTGATTAGGGATGTTGAATGTCATCCTGGGGGCAACTGAAGGGTTTGTAGCAGAGGAGAGGAGGCCCAGGTTTGGGCTTTGGCTGCCATGTGGGGAGTAGTTGGAGTACTTTGAGGCTGAGAAGTTGGGGACAGTTGGGGGCAAGATCTAGGGGACTGTGACCCAGGTGGCAACACTGGGATGGATTCAAGGCTTTTTATAAAGCCAAGTAGAGAGGACTAAACAGTATGGAGCTGAGAAGGAGAAACGTGTCAAGCAATTCCCAGAAGGAAAACCTGGGAGGATGAGTATTGAAGGTCCTGTTCTTCAGGAGAATATTCTAGTCTTTTGATTATAGAAAGTAAAGCCAATGGAATAAGAACATTTTTCAAGTGTATTATTCTACTGTGGACACTTGTGCTTGGTGCCTTTTGTGGCTTTTTAAATTCTCATCCCAAACCTGCAGGCAGGTAGCCCAATTCGCAGCATGCCTACTCTGCTCCGCTATTGACACTAAGAGCAAGAATCATAATGATGATGGAAATACATTGCAATAAATTCCAATTTCACTCTCAAAGCACACTTTCAGCTTTCATTCCTTAATATTTTCTCTGCCTGGAAGAGACCCTCAGCTATATATGGGAAGAATAGGCAAACAGTAATCTAAAAAACATACCCCACTTAGTGGGATGTGTAGCTTTTTGAGATTTGGATGTAACATTTTATGAAAAAGACCACAAAAATAGAAGGGAACTGGAAAGAAACATGAATCCTAACCCACTTCATTGAGAATTTTAATTGACTCTTAATCCTATGTTCTGTGCACGGCCACATCTGGGTGGAATTATAAAGGAGTATTTGGATTTGTCCCCAGCTCTTTGATTCATGACTTGCTTATAGGCTCTTTATTCTTCTAGAACACAATGCTGTTTTGGTTTTCACTGTTTCCTGGACCAGCATCAAATCTGTCCCTTGGAAGTGGAGTATTGAGCACAAAGGTTGCCTTAGCAACTCTTCATTACAAGATGCCAAGTGGCACTTTTTCTTTCCAATGGACCAGATAATTTTACCTTAGCTGTTACAAAAAAATTAATTCATCACCAAGTCATATACAGAATAAAACTTGTATTATTTGACGAATCTGGAATGCAAAGATCTTTACTGCTAATTGCTTGAAAAAAATAATTTAGGACCATTAGTCTGCATCATTGGAAAGTCTACTTCATCACCATCATCATCTTCTGTCATGGACTCCTAATGGGTCAAGGTTCCAAATCTAGTACTTGAGGATCCCTCATACTAGGTTCTGAGCAAGGCATTTGATGTCATAAAGGATCTCATCTAAAAACTTAGAACAGCCTAGTGAGGGGGCTATACATTTCATCATTTGGCTGACAAGAAATGTGAGGTACAAAAAGGTTAGCAATGTTGTTAAAGACACAGCATTTTGTTCCCTTCAAATACTGGAACACTGAACATAGCAAAACTATATATTGAGAGAAGGAGTTATTTTAATTAAAAAATTTAAAGGACAGTTATTATAAAACCATAAATATTCATCATATAGAAAAATTAGACAATATAGATAAGTAAAAAAGAAAGAATAGAGTGATAATTCTACCACAGATGAATTATTTGGTTTATCTGGCCAGGCCTTCTTCATTATGTACATGTCTTTTGTTCTTTATTTTTGTTTTACCAAAGTGAAGTCAAACTGAATATACTGTTTTGTACCTTCATTTTCACTCAGCAATCTATTATGAACATTGTCCATGCCAACAAATATTCATCTAATATACCAACTGAAATTTAAATTGAAAAATATACTTTTTTATTTTCTAAAAGCTGAGATTGAAAATGTGAGACATAATCTACACGGGAGTAACATATTTTCATAGGTTATGAATGATCTTATTGATACACTGCTTCTCCAGGTAACTTGGTAGCCCTGCCTTCATTTCACTCTTTGGAGACTGCAGATGTTTCAGTTTGAATGCAGACATTTAAGTTTCAGCACTCAGCAGTTTGTACAATTGCGCTATCTCTAAAGCCATTGCATCTATATTCAGAGATATCCAGGCAAGAGGTGCTCACAGCATTTGCATTTGCATTATGTAGGCGCAGTCAGACCTCTTCCTGGTCACTCAGACAGCAGGCTCTGGGATATTTACTGGGAGAACTGATTTAGTTGGAGAAAAAGTGAAGTTGGTGAATTCAGTCAGGGTTGAACAACAAACATATAAATACTAATTTCATACTATTTTCTCATTTTCAAAATGTGAGATTGCTTATAAGCACAGTGTTGTCACATAGAATTCCACCTGTACTACTATAACAAATAATAGCTGGGCATACAATTCATATTCTGCTTTCTTCATTTAGCATATGTTATGAACATATTTCCTGGTAATGACCCTTTGATGATGAATTTTAATGATTGCACTAATATCTAATATATGAATTATTAAAAAATTTAAAATTATTCCATTTTGGGGCAATTTAATTGGAATATTAAAGGTCTCTTTTCCTATATCTTTGCTATCACCTAGAACAGCAACATCAAAAAAACTGCCAAGTGTTATGTGAAAATGGTATTTCATTTGAATTTTCTACTCTTTCATTGCTTGGATATAGTTTTCTTATGTAAGCTAAATACCTCAAAGTTTTATTCACATTATTCATATTCTTAGCAAACACGTCTTTAAAAATAGCAAAGTTACATGCATCTCATGAATCAGTTATTAAGAATTTAAATTTGGTGGAAGCCAAACTTGATTGTTTGATCTATACAAACAAGACAGATAAAACAATTTTGAGCCTCAGCCATTATTCTAATTTACATACAGTTTTAGTCTTTCATTGTATTCGATAAATGAATCCTTTTTAAAAGGAATAAAGAACTACAGAGCTTAGTGGAAAGCCATATAACAAAAACTGCCATTCAATGTCTATATCCAGACAGATTTTGAATGAGAAAATATGCAGAGAGTGCCTAATACTTGGCAGAGAGTAAAGGATAAACACTCTTATCATTATTGAGGGAATTATTCTTAAGTACAGTGGTTGGTTATGGGGTATCTCTGGTCTAATAGCCCATGAGTTCTAGCAATTTCTTCTACCTTTATGGTCAGTGACTCCCTCTCTCTCTCTCCTTCTTTCCCTCCCTCTTTTACAGTTAAATTCTCACTCTGGGTGTGATTACTTAATATCAACATGCTAAGGTTTCTTCTAGGGACTTGAAGTTGGTAATACCTTGAGGCTCCTTTTTGTTATCAAATATAGTCCAGAAGGGTCTCTCATTAGCTGGTGATGCTTGGTTTGCAATATAAGAGGTAATAGGTAAACCATTTTCAAAGGAGATGCAATCAGTGGTATTACTCCCTAGCAAACAGAGCTGTCAGTTCCTTTATTAAGCACACTCTCCTCCCTACTTGCTTCCTTATAAAAGCAGGGCGGCCAGGATTCTGATCCCCTAAGTCCCTGTGAGAATACCCCTTGTGACCTCATAGTCACTACATTAAACATCATAAAGAGAATATCCCATGGGACCTCTGTGTGACCACCATGTGGTAAAAACTAAGACCACAGACTGAAAGTGTGGAGTATGATTTTGTCTTTCCCTAAATCTGTACGCTGCAAGGAATGAGAGTGGGTGCACATGAGCGAAATTCGAACTACTGCCACACCGAAGCACACGATGGCCATGAAAGGCATGAGATGCAAATCCACGGAAGAGGAAAGTAGAAAGCCAAAGGGTGGTTTCCTTTAGGTCCCTCCAGCCAGGAGTCAGGCTGATCATGGTGAAATGCTGTGACGTTGCTGAGTGCTATCATGTGGCTAAATGCTTTGTGGTGTGGATTGGAAACTGAGCCATAAGTTGGCAAACTCGGGAGAGCCATTTGCAGACTTCTAAAAGGGTATTTTTTCTAAGGTTCATAAAAACATAAGGGTCTTTGATTTTGTGGAGATTGATTTATTGTTTTCCTCTGAAATTTTATGGGATATGGAGCTCTATTTTGAGATATTTGTTTCTTCACTTCTGCGAGCTGCATTCCATTTTCAAAGTCCAGTTGATTCACCTTTAAACCCACTGTTCTGGCTCCTTTTCAACAAAGATTGTTTAGAAGCCACAAATTGAATTCATGTCAAACAAGTAGCAAGGTTTGACTTATACAGCCTCTTCATTTCTTTCTCTTCAGTTTTCTGAATCTACCTATTTTGTTTTCTTGTTGATGTCTTAATTACAAAATTAATATATGTAGCTTTCAATTTCAATGTCTGTTTTTCCCAAGATGAAATTTATTATTTAGATCATTCTTTTCCCATCATTTTTTCTTATGGCACTTAGGTATATGTTTATATTTTCATATGATTGTTACATCTTTGAGCAATCTAACCATAATTAATTTTAGTCATAATTAATAAAAGTCATTGTCAGGTGGCTCATAAAATTAATTTCTTCTCAGGTAAATTGACATTCTGATTGTTGATTTGCTCAGCTATCATTTTTGGCAGATTTTTGGTGTGTATTTTAGTATTTTAGAATGCTGGCTCATTTTAACAACTTTATTTTAATCTGTTTTTTTCTCTTTGTCTAAATCCTTCCCCTTTAGCCCACTTCATTGGCATTTAGAGCTCTTGTCCATGGTGATACTCGAATATTGTAGATTCCGATGGTGGCTTGTGTTAGTTTTTGGTTGAGGCTACATCAGTGTCCTCTCTGCCTCCGGCCTTCTTTTCACAGATAAGAGGCCCTCACACCAGCGCTGGCTTTAGGCACCAAGCCTTACTTGGGCCCTTGTCTTCCAGAACACTCGTCCCACTTGCTGTCCAGGAGCTGAGCTCCCACAGACCCTGCCACCTGGGACACAGTCAGCAAGCCCACAACTTCTGCCTGGCTCACTGGTTCACAGTTCTATTCAACTTTTTGTCTCTGAAAATCTATTTATCAACCATGCCTCTTTCTTTTTCCTTCTTTCCTTCCTCTTTAACTTTTATGCATGTTTTTCTTAAACAGTAGCAGCAATAATGAAATTTTTGTATGATTTTGGAGGCAAGGGGAGCTAAAAACATGAACTGTATAATCTTGATTGAAAATAAAAATTTGCTTCTTAAAAGCAAGTCCCATATTTCTGAAAAGCTCACATGCTCCTTGTGGTTAGAATGATACAATTTTTAAATGATATTATAGCATAGTGTTCTCTTGTTAGTTAGACTTTATTTTTTTGATTAAACATTAAGATATGGAGTATGCCTTTTTAGTGAATGTGTATTTATCCATTTAACAACAAATATTTGTTGAGGGCACACTGTGTGCTAGGCAATGTTCTAGGTGATAGGACCACAGAAGTGAATAAAGTTCCTGCTTATATTCTACTAGAGAGAGAGGTAATATGCAAACAGGTGAACAGGCAATATTATAGGTACTCTTAGATGGTGGAATCAGAAGCATCCTCAAACCCAGAAGCAGACAGCAAGTGCAGATGGAAAGAACTCAAAAAGAAGCCCTCTCCTTCTGGTATTTTCCCTTGTTCTTATAAAACATAGTTTCTTTGAACACTAAGGCTTCTCTGACATGTATAAGAATCTCTTATGCATTGGTAAGGAAAATGGTCAGAAGATGTTAACTATAATCAGATATTCTCAAGAGAAAATCAAATGTAAAACAAACATATGAAAAAGCTGTTTAACCCAACTGTTCACTTACAAAGTAGCAGCTATAAGATCCTATTTTTTATTGCCACTCTCATCAACTTGACAGTCTTACAAAGTTAACACTCTGTTCTGACTTGAGTTTCCTGAAAAAGCTTTGTGTGTGTGTGTGTGTGTGTGTGTGTGTGTGTGTGGTGATTTTTAAAATACATAGCTTTAAAAATTGGAAGGAAAAGGTTGGCAATGATATCTCTGATACTTATTTTTTCTTTATGATTTTCTATATTTTCTAATTTTTCTACAATTATGTTGACTTTATGGTCAGAAGAACGTACTGGATAGCCATGAAGACCCATTTGGGGAGGCATGTGTTAACCTGTCAAATGACACCTTCCTTTGGTATTAATGTGTAGGTGCTCCCTCCAGCACATGTGAGCAACAACACAAATAAGATGACACTAATTAACCCCCAAGGAGTCAAGCTCAATATCTACAAGCAAAAAGTGGAACAGGCAATTAAATCCTATGAAAAGTGAGTATTACTCCTGGCTGCTCCTTAATGGCTGTGCAATTTGTCTGTTTGGGCTTGTTCTCTCTTGCTTTAGCTGAGATTTTTCATCTGGAGCAGCTGTTCAGAAACCATCTGTAAGAAATACCAGCAGCGGCAGCAGCTAGCACAGGGCTTCCTCAGGGCACTAAGTGCGGTACCTGGGTATGTCTGACGAACATTTAAAGACACCGTCTTCCTTTTCCAGAATCTATAGAAATCTCATGTTCCCATGAGAGCTTTAAAAGCTTTTCTTTCAGCAGAGTGAATGTGATCATTTTGACACCTAACATCCTGGAAAGTGCCTAATAAAACTCCACAATAATGAGAAAATGGAGCTAGTATAAATGTTTGCTATTATGTAAACCATTTTTATACTGAAATCATGATCGAGTTGACTCCAAAGTCATACTCCTACATAGTCACTGTGTTAGTGCCGGGATAGGGGGCCTGTTTTCCCAAGGGCAGATGACCCAGTCTCACCCTTGGCCGGTCATCACCTCCCCTCAGCAAGCACTTAATTAATCCTTGGTGCCCAGCCCTTAATTAATCTTTAAGCATGGCCAGCTTTTCCCAGCAAGCCTGTTCTTGGAAGCTATGCAGTTGGGTTTTCATTGAGTTTTCCCATGGGTGGGAAAAAGGAAATAAAATACACAAAGTTAATGATATGTCCCAGGCCAGCATATGCTGGTCTTTTGCAGTGTGGCTAGTCGTCTGTGTTCAAAAGAGGTTTAAAGCCGACTGCTGTCACATGGAGCATAAGCAGGCCAGAGGCTGGCCTTTTTCCAGTACGCCATCACAGGCCTCCCTAAGTCTCCTTCCTCTTGAGCCTTTTCTGCTGCTTCACCTGAGGACGAGGCTGTCCTGCATGAGCTCCTGCAGCTGCCTCTACGGGCTCCTCAGGGTTTCTCTGAGTCCTTGTCTGCCCTTAGTTTCTCTCACAGGCAGAATGGACTATGCCACGGCTTGCCCTTCCCCGTGGGCGTGAGACTTTGCTCACGTTGACGCTGCCCACCTTCTCTGCCTCTCCCCCTGCGCCAGGCAGGCCTTTCCTTTCCTCCAAGCTCTGCTCCTCCTCCTCCTATTATCCTGCTGTCCCCAGCTGGCCCCTTCATCCCTTCTGGCCTCAGCGCCAATGGCCTTCCTCAGAGAGGCCGTCCTGGTGACACTCTACCACCCGCCGCGAGCGGAATTCAGAGCACTCACAGCTGCTGTGCAGGCCAGCCTCTCCCCGGGAGGATGTCAGCTCCTAAATCAGGGGCTTGGGCATCTTGCTTTCTCCTTGTCCCCTCTTCCTAGCAGGTGTCACTATGTATACATTTGACTATTGGAATTTAATTTGAATTTGATCTAATTCAAGTTATTAAAATTTGTCAAGTTCGGTTATTCAAAATGTAATATAGTAAGATTATATTACAGTTTAATTTGCTTAAATTGGTCAAATATTTGACTTCTAATATTACCTGGTGTATGAAAGCCTTATGCAGGCTTAAAAGCTAGGGTTTTGAGGTCAGACAGTTCTGGGTTTCATTCTTGGTTCTGACATCTACTTGGCAAGCCATGTGACAGCTGTGAGGTTCAGATTCCTTATTTGCAAAATCTCTCACTGGGCAGTTGTGAGGGTGATGTAAATTATATATAAAGAGCAATTAACATTAATTACTTCCCCATTTCATTCTCTGAATCTGCTGATCCTAGAATATGCATAAATATATGTGTAATAGTCACATAGCTCTTCCACTGTGTTGACCCTTTCCCAAGTGTTTCCAGAAGACAAGGACTCCCCTCATTCCCAGGCGGAAGGGAGCCCTTCTTCCTTAAAACCAAAATACAGACACTGTAAGTGATTTGTCCCCCTTCTTACTTCCAGTGAGTGAACCTGGAAAAGCTATGTAGCCACCCTCCTCCTTTCCTCTGGGGTTTGTAGCATCTCTGCAAACATGTTCCGTGATGAGCTTCCTACAGTCTCAGCACCTCCACTACCAACCAGCTATGGAATGAGCAAAACACATCATCTGCCTGCCCCCTTTAGTGGCCTCACATGGAAAACAAGGAAGGCAAGCTGGTTAATCTCAAAAGTGTGTCCTGAGCCTATTATTTAGGGCCCTGTTAACCCCTTTGGCTCTGAGAATCCATGCAGAAGAATGTCTACCGAAGGCATGCTAAGGGCACAGTGATATTTTTCCATAGGAAAAAATCAGTGGGATTTAGAAACATCTTTCTGCAGAGACAATGAGGGCCAGTATGCTCACTGCCTTTTGTCAGCCTGGGTTTGACCTGCTTGCACCAGCAGCTGTGCCTTCCTTTCATACTTACCATGACTGCCGCACAGCCATGAGGCTTCTGCAGTGATGCTGAGAGGGAGCGAGACACTCACAGCCAGTGTCTTCAAGCAGATGGCAGCGGTACTGTCCAGTGGGGATGGCACCTGGCGTCGGGCTGTCCCCGCAGTACCTTTCAGAGCCTGGGGTTGGCCTTTTGCCATGAAATGAAGTATTGTTACTAAACGATTGTTGTTTCTTTAAAAACAGGCGCCTGAATGAAATTGTTTGGCAAGCACTATCTCAAGAGGAAAAAGAAAGGTAAGCCAGTTCCTCCTCACTTAAAAAAATTTGGTGAAATTCACAGAACCTACAGTTAACCTTTTCTAAGTGTACAATTCAATGGCATTTAAGTTATTCAAAATGTGCAAACCACCACCTCCTTCTAGTTTCTAAACTTTTATCACTTCAGAAAAGCACCTTGTTCCCATTAAGTAATCCTTCCCCACTGCTCTCACGCATTCTGGTAACCACTAGTCTGTGGATTTGCCCATTTGGATTTATCACACGAAAAGAATCATACAACACATGACTGGCTTGTGTCTGGCTTCTTTTACTTAGTTTATGGGAAAACGTAGTGTTTTCAAGGTCCACCCAGGTTGTAGCATACAGCACTATGTTCCTCTTGATGCCCAAGTAATGATGCATTGTGTGTACACACCAGTTTGTCCATATTCCATTGATGGATATTTGGATTGTTTCCACTTTGAGGCTGTTATGAATGCTTCTGCAATGCACATTCATGTAGACATTTCTGTATGGACACATGTTTTCCTTTCTCTTGAGTCCATAGGTAGGAGTGGATTTGCTGGATCACAGGGTAATTCTGTGTGTTTAACTGTTTGAGAAATTACCAAACTGTTTTCCATAGCAGCTGCACCATTTTGCATTCCCACCAGCAATGTATGAGATGAGGGTTCTTGTTTCTCCACATCCTTGCCAACATCTGTTGTTTTCCTTTTTTGTTGTTTTTAACTGAAGCCATCCTAGTGGGAATAAAGTGATATCTTTTTGTGGTTTTCATTTGCATTTGCTAAATGATCAGTCACATTGAATATTCTTTTCATGAGTTTTTTTCCCCTTTGTTCTATTGATGAGCGTTAAATTGATTGATTTCTTTTTAGTTTGAATCACCATTGCATTCCTGAGATAGTTCCCACTTTGCCATGGTGTATAATCCTTTTGCTGTGCTGTTGGATTTGTTTTGCTACTATTAGATTGAGGCTATTTACCTCTATATTCATAAAGAAAAGTAATCTTGTATTTTTCTTTAGTATCTTTGGCATTGGCATCAAGGTAATTCTAGCCTCACTGAATGTGTTAGGAAGTGATCCCTCTATTGTTTCTTTGGAAGAGTTTGAGTGAATTTATGTTAATTGTTCTTTATATGTTTGTTAGAATTCACCAGTGACCATCCTAACCGTTATGGGGTTATATCTCTGTTGATTTGTATTTCTTTCATGAGTAGTGATACCGAACATCTTTTCACATGCTTGTTTGGCCATTTGTATATCTTCTTTGAAGAAATATCTATTCAAGTCCTTTACTCATTTTATAATTGGTTTATTTTGTTGTTATTGTTGTTGAGGTATAAGAGTTCTTTACATATTCTGGATATTAATCACTTATCAGATATATAATTTGCAAATATTTTCTCCCATTCTATAGGTTGCCTTTTCACTCTGTTGATAGTTTCCTTTGATGCGTAGATGCTTTTAAGTTTGCTGTCATCCTATTTGCCTATGTTTGCATTTGTTGTCTATAGTTTTGGTGTCATATCCAAGAAAGCATTACCAAGTCCAGTGTCATGCAGCTTTTCCCTCCTATTTTCTTCTAGGATTTTTATAGCTTTTGATGTTATGCTTAGATCTTTAATCCATTCTTTTTAGTTAATTTTTATATATGGTGTAAGTTAAGGGTCCAACTTCATTCTTTTGCATGTGAATATCCAGTTTTCCCAAAACCATTTGTTCAAGAGACTCTCCTTTTTCTGACTTTGAGGACTTGGTACCTTTGATGAAGGTCATTTGACCATATACATAAGCATTTATTTCTGGGCTCTTTATTCTATTCCATTGATTGTGTCTGTCTTAATGTCAGTGCCATGCTGTTTTGATTACTGTAGCTTTATAATGTTTTGAAATCAGGAAGTATGAGGTCATTAACTTTGTTCTGTTTCAAGATTGTTTTGCTTATTCAGTGTATCTTGAGACTCCATGAATTTTAGGATGATTTTTTTTTCTATTCCTGCAAACTGCCACTGAGATTTTGATAGGGATTACACTGAATCTCTAGATCACTTTGGCTAGTATGAACATTTTAACATTCTTAAGTCTTCCAATCCATTAACATAGGATATCTTCCCATTTTTGCATCTTCTTTAATTTTTGTCAGCAATATTTTGTAGTTTTCATCATACAAGCCTTTCACATCCTTGATTAAGTTTATTCCTAGGTAAATAATTTTTTGATGGTATTGTAAATGGGATTGTTTTCTTAATTCCATTTTTAGATAGTTTGTTTTAGTGTATAGAAATGCAACTGAGTTTTGCATATTGATTTTGTATCCCACAACTTTGTCAAATTCATTTATTAGTTCTAACAGTACTTTGTGGAATCTTTAGAGTTTTCTACATGTCATGTCATCTGTGAATAGATATAATTTTACTTCTTCCTTGCCAATCAGGATGTCTTTTATTTCTTTTTCTTGCCTAGTTTCTCTGGATAGTACTTTGTTTAGTAAAAGTAGTAAGAATGGACATCCTGGCCTTGTTCTTGATTTGAGAGGAAAAGCTTCCAATTTTTTACTGTTGAGTATGATGTTAGCTGCAGGCTTTTCATATAAGGCCTTTATTATGTGAGGTAGTTTCCTTCTATAGTTTATTGAGTGTTTTTCTTAATAATGAAAGGGTATTGAATTTGGTCAAATGATTTTTCTATATCAGCTGAGATGATCAAGTGTATTTTTCTTCATTCTGTTAGTGTGATATACTACATTGATTAATGTTTATGAGTTGAACCATCTTTGCATTCCAGGAATCAGTCTCACTTTTCACAGTGTGTAATCCTTGTTATATGCTGTTAAATTTGTTTTTTTAGTATTTTCTTGAGGATTGTGCATCAGTGTTGATAAGGGATATCTATCTGTCTTATATTTTTCTCTTCTTGTAGTATCTTTATCTGGATTGGTATCAGAGTAAGACTGGTTTCATAGAATGAGTTTTGAAATGTTCCCTCCTCTTCAGTTTTTGGAAGTATTTGAGGAGGATTAGTTTAACTCTTCTTTAAGTGTTTGGTAGAATTCTCCACTGAAGCCACTTGGTCCTGGATTATATTTGTTGGAAGGTTATTTGCTTACTGATTCAATCTCCTTCCTAGGTATAGGCCTGTTCAGATTTTCTTCTTAATGATTTAGTCTTAGTTGGTTGCATGTTTCTAGGAATCAGTTTCTTCTAAGTTCTCCAACATATTGGTGTGTAATTGATCATAGTTGTCTCTTATAATCCTTTTTATTCTTTATAACATCAGTTGTAATGTCCCCCTTTCCTTTCTGATTCTAGTTATTTGAGTCTCCTCTTTTTTTCTCTTAGTTAACCTAACTAAGCATTTGTCAGTTTCACTGGTCTTTCCAAAAACCAACCCTTAAGTTTCTTTGATTTTTCTATTGTTTTTCTATACTGTATTTCAATTATTTCTGGTCCAATCTTTATTATGTCTTTCCTTCTGCTAACTTTGGGTTAGTTCTTATTTTTCTAGTTCCTTGAGGTATAAAGTTAGGTTGTTGATTTGAGATCTTTCTTTTTTTTTTTAATGTAAGCATTTAGCACTATAAATTTCCTTCTTAGTACTGCTGTTACTGCATCTCATACAATTTTATATTTTGTTTTCATTTTCATTTATCTCAAGATATTTTCTAATCTCCTTTGTGATTTCTCCTTTGAACCGTAGGTTGTTTGAGAGTGTGTTGTTTAATTTCCACATTTGTGGATTTTCTAGTTTTCCTTATGCCATTGATTTCTAATTTTGTTGTACTGTGACTGGAGAAGATATTTTGTATGATTTCAGCCTTAAAAAAATTTAAGACTTGTTTTTGGCCTAACATGTGATCTATCCTAGAAAATGTTCCATGTGCACTTAAGAACAGTATGTATTCTGATTTTGACTGGTGATGTGTTCTGTATATGTCTGTTAGGTACAATTAGCCTGTAGTGTTGTTCAAGTCTTCTGTTTCATTATTGATCATCTATCTAGTTGTTGTATCCATTATTTAAAATGGGGATTGGAATCTCCTAATTTTATTTACTGTCTATTTCTCCCTTCAATTCTGTCAGTATTTGCCTCATATATTTGTGAGCTCTGACATTAGGTGCATATATATATATATAATTACCATATCTTCCTGGTGGGTTGACCCTTTTACTGTTATATTGTGTCTTTCTTTGTCTCTTGTAGCAATTTATGACTTAAAGTGGTCATATTTTACTGATTTTTTCTTTGGCTTGATCAAGTCTGCTTTTGAACCTCTCTAGTGAAGTTTTCAATTATATTATATTTTAGGTACAGAATTTCTGTTTGGTTCTTTTTTATAGTTTCTATATCTTTGTTGATATGCTTATTTTGTTCATGCATTGTTTACCTGATACCATTTAGTTGTCCATCTGGGTTCTCTTTGAGTCACTGAATATCTTTAAGAGAGTTATTTTGAAATCTTTGTCAGATAATTCATAGATCTCTATTTCTTTAGGTTAGAAATCTAGAGGTTTATTTCATTCCTTTGATTGGGCCATCTTTCCCTGTTTCTTTGTATGCCTTTGGATCTTCAGTTGAGTTTTGAGCACTTGAAAAAAAACAACTCTTCCAGTCTTTACAGACTGGCATCTTATGAAAGAAGACCTTTACCAATCATCTGGGCTAGGGATTCTGGGACCTCTCAAACCTTTTCTGGAGATATGTCTTCTCTAGACTTCTGTGTGTAATTTCCCAGTTAAAGAAGTTTTCCAGTTTCTTCTCCGGATCCAATAATCTCTTGCTCCTCTTAGTGTCTGCCTTTGGTACTGCAGCATCTGTGGTACTGTAACAAGTTATGGAACTTGCCTTTGTTTTCAGCCACCCCTAACCTGCCATCCAAAGTATACTGCCATTACCATCAGTGCTCTGAATCAGGCAAGACACAAACCAGTTTCTTAGGCAGGTCCCTCAAAAACCAGAATGTTGGAGGTATGTACATTCTTCTCTTTTCCTCTTAAAAGAGAAGCCAGGATTTAGGAGTTTTCTCCCAACTGTACTGCACTATGTCAGGAAAAGTGAGGGTAGGCAAGGCATAATGCAGCAAACTTTCCTACCCACTTCAATGTCTACTCTTCTCAATTTTTTGCTTGTGTGGAGTGCGGCAACCTCTTAACTGGTTTCTGGAATTCTCACAAAGGCAATCCAACCCATTAGTTTTTGGTAAGTTAATGTCTCTCGGGAGGAATGAAGGTGTAAGGTTTCTAATCCTTCCATCTTGCAGATGTCATTCCAATTTAGATTTTTAACAAAAATTTTTGCTGTTGTCTGAACACAAGTCCAAGGGTGTGCTGGGCTTACACTATACTCTCCCAACACCCTACATCTAAAGGAAGAAAGTGACACCTTCAGGAAAAGGTGATAATTATGAAATGCCTGTCTCTCTTTCTCGCCTCTTCTAGGAGTATCTGACTCAGTAGTAGTTGAGTCTAGATTTAGAATCCAGGACCTGGGCCATCATACCACACTGGCTTTCCCTGGAGTCTCATAGCCTGTTCATCAGCTCATAGGAAGTTTGGCTTCTGTTCTTTGTGCACCAAAACAAAGAAGCCAGAAACTTTAAGCCTAGGTAGGTTTACAGTAAGGAGAGGAGATCAAAAGAGCTAGAATGAGCTAGTAGAAGACCTAGTCCCCTGAGGCCAACACCTGGGTTTGGTCTTGGTATGCTTCCCTTGCTTTGTGTGCCAGGGCCACTGCTAAGCATAGTTGTGTGAAAGCTCTTTGAAGTTCATGTTTGGTTCTTCCAAGAATGGGTTCCAGATATGCAAAAAAATTGTTGGAAACAAAAGTCATGTATGTCAGACTTTTTTAGTAATCATAGAATCAGATTAGATAATGGGAAAAAGTGCCTACCATGATTCACAGACATGGTCATTTTTAAGCTACCAAAGTCCTGAGAGACCAGGGGGCGTGGCTTTGAGTCTGTCAACTGATACCTGGTGTCTGCTTTGCTAGATGTTTCTTGGGGGAGGGTTTACTGAAAAAACATCCTTCCATATTTTTCTATTAATGGTCACTTTCTTTGTTTTTTGTTTTCTCTTCCTCCTCTTCTTCTCTCTTTCCTTCTCTTCTTTCTTCTCCTTCCTCTAGGTTAGATGCAAACAAACCAATGCGGTACTTGGAAAACAAGGCAGCCTTAAACAAGGCATTAGAGCGGTTGAATTGGCCTATTTCATTGGAAGAGCTGTCGATACTGGAAAATGAAATCCTAGCTGGGAAAATGTACATCAAGCAGGCCATGGAACTCCAGGAGGCTGCCAAGAAGGAGACTTATGTGAGCAAGACCCTGGAAGAGGTAGGTGCAAGTGAGGGTCTGAATCTCCTCCCTCTCTCCTGTCCTAAGGCACTGCCAGCCCTGCCTTGGCCTTCCTGCCTCTCCCACCTCCACCACACTGACTTCTAGAAGAGTTAGAGCTAAGCCAGCTATGGTCTCAGGACTTCTTTCCAACAGAAAGGAAATGTCATTTGATTTTACTATGGCCTTATTTTTTAAATAATACATATTTTAATAAAAAAACTAAACAGAAGTATAATATAGTGATTAAAGATCTGGACTTTGTATGAGCCAGAGCAGAGTCCACCCTCAGGTCTACCACTTAATTCCTGTTTGATCTGGACCAGTTACTCCATCTCTTTAAAGCTCAGTTTTTTAATCTATAAAATAGGAGGATTACTAACATCTGCCTCATAGGGTTGTTATGAGAGTAAAATGAACTTGCAAAGTGCTTAGTATTGAAAGTCCTCCCATAAGTGTTAGCAGTTATTAGTAACAAAACAAACTTTCCGGGAAAAAAAAATTGATGACCTGACTGCTTTATTATTACCACTTTGGATCATTTGCTTTTAGCTTTTTTCCCTCGAAGCAGAATGTCCATAACCATTTCCTAGTCTGCCCCATATACTTCCTTTGTGTTTTTCTCTGACTCTTCAGATTGATATTTTTGTGGTTACTTAATATTCCATGGTGTGTAAATATCCTGATTTATTAAGTTCTTCATTGAATGTTGGACATTTGGGTTATTTCCCAGTTTTCTTCTCTTTCGCATAATGTTTTAATGACTTCTGTAGTACATGTAGTTTATTTTGTTAGGATAAACTCTCAGGTGTGGTGTCCTTGGATCAAGGGCCTGAACATTTTGGAACTCTAAATACATGTTGCTAGTATAAAACCCCTTTCTGACTGTGCTTGGGTGTGTGTAGACTAGAATCGATCATCCAAGATCTTACTGAATTCTACATAATTTTCATACATTTACTCTATGATAGGCTAAAAAATATACCCAAAAACTGACCTTTGAGATTCATCTTTGGATTCATCTTTTTGCTAAGTGATACTCATTTTGCCTGGCCTTAAATTCTGTATTTGCTGCTCTAAATTCTTGTGTTCTGTTTTATTTGTTTTTCTTTAAGTCTATTTTTCTCCCATAAATCACATTTTTTCCTTCAGTGTCTTTAGTGCAGAATGCAAGAATTTAGCACATCTTATATGTATTAATTTTATCCAAACAAAGTGACTTCCACAGCATTACTGTGTTTCCTTGGGGGGTACCTGATGCCTCCACACA
The DNA here is from genome assembly GCA_032199065.1 of Smutsia gigantea. Classification (NCBI taxonomy): domain Eukaryota; kingdom Metazoa; phylum Chordata; class Mammalia; order Pholidota; family Manidae; genus Smutsia; species Smutsia gigantea. Next base: position 5,917 of record JAVSCE010000773.1, on the reverse strand, counting down.
TGTAACTCCGTTGACCTTCCTCACTGGCACACACCTTCAAGTAGCATACATTAGCTTTGCTCTGAATCACAGGAGGCTTCTTTTCACCACATTAACAACACTTCCCATTTTAAAATTGAATATATAGATAAAGGAATAATGGTGGCAAATTCTGCTGCTAGGCAGTGGTGTCTCCACAGTTCAACCTGGGCAAGTCCATCATTTGGGACCCATAATGGTCTTTCTCCGCACTGGAATGAGCGTGGGGCTTGGCTCTGTGTTCAGCTTCTCCCAGTGTCTAGAGTAGTGCTTGATACCTCATGGGAACTTGTAAATATCTCATGCAATAAATGAAAGAACAAGCAGAGAGGAAGGGCATGATAAGTGGAGGAGCAGATTCTTGGGGAGAAGGAGTTAATCACATTAGGCCCTTCTGATTCTTAGGTGTCCACAGGGCATCCGGGGAAGAAACACCAATAAATAGCCACATGTTTGGAGCTTAGGAGAGAAGTCTGGGTTAAGGAAATAGATTTGGAGGTCATTTGACATGCTAAGAGAGAAAGAGGAGACAGCAGAAGGGACCAGACAGGAAAGTTATAGGAGCAGGAGGCCTGGAGTGGAAAGTTGTGATGTGAGGCCTGATGGGGAGAGGCAGTCAGAGGCAGACAGACCTGAACACAAGTCTCAGCACCTTCACTTTCTGTGACCTTTCGTGGGCCTCTAAGCCTGTTTTCCTCATCTTTAAAGCAGAGAAATCAAAGTACCTACCTGAAAGATGGGTGTGAGACAACACGCAATACACTTAAGGCCATGTGTAGCTCAACAGTCCTAAGACTCTGTAGCCTTCAACACACATGAGCAAGCAAGCGTTCAACAGTAAATGTCCTCGACATATATTGTCCGTTATTGCCATTTCTGTTATTAAAGTTATGCTGAGGGGTTTTGAAAAGTCATATAGAATGATGTCTGGAAGCTATTTGATTTGGCAAAAGGGAAATCATTAGTGGTCTTAGCCAGAATCATTTCAGTGGAATTGTGGGAGCAGAAGCCAGTGTGCAATGAATGGAGGAGTGGATAGAAGAAAGCAAATATAGGAAGTGAAGATTTCTGTTTCAAGATCTTCATGGGGAAGGAAAGGAAGAGGAGAAGGCAGGCACTTGAGGCAGGAGCCAAAGTGAGAGGAGGCACTTGGTTGATGGTGCCACGCTGCCCCCATTCTTGGCTGGGGCTAAGGCTGTCCCTTCACTGCCCTGTCCCCACACAGGTGTCCAAAGCCCCACTGTCTGTTCAGGGGGTCATCCACGGCCCAGAACAATTGCCTACAGGAATGAATTGGTGGAGGGTTGTTCATACTTGGCAGCTCTTTCCACTCTTAGACTGGTCCTCTGCAATGGAAGATTTTGTGTATTATTTTCTTTAAGCAATACTTCTCCTTTCCCTATGTGATGTATTCTGAGATATTTTTATTCCATTTTTTATCATGCCCCACTGGTCTAATTTCATGACCCACTAACAGGTCTTGACCTCCAGTGTGAAAAGCATCAGTGGGACCAAAGGTGAAGATTGCAAGGCCTTATGAGATCCTGGGGTGAAAGTTCACCACAGAAGAAAGTCATTTTTACTGAGCTGTATATAAACATAGTCTTATTTTAAATTCTTCTAGAACAGGCCAAAGATTTCGGTCACTGGTTATAAATTGAGAAGGAAGAACCCTTCTGTTGTTTATTAACAGCTCCTAGGATTTATTGATAATGTGTAGCCAAAGGTGATCAAAGTTTGTTTGGAATGGTATTCAATCAGAAATGCCCAACTATGTTCAAAAGGGAGTGGTCGCTGTATTGTGTCCACTTCAAGCACTTTAGGGAGCCTGGATGTCTGTGGCTCTCTGATGCTCACCTCTGCTGTATGCAGCCACCCCATCGGTTCCTGAGTCTGGGACAGGTTCACGATTTTTCTGTGGGTGAGGATCAGAGGTGGGGAATAGCTGCACAAGCCAGTGTCCAGCTAGCCCGCACCTCACTTTTTCACTAGGCTTTCCCTGGCATCTCTTGCTGGCTTGGGATAAGCCTAATGGAGAGCTATTATCCCACTTGCTCTGCTCAGCGCCCTGCATTGGTCATCTTCCATGCTGACTGTGATTGCTTCCCCCCTGTTTCCACAGTCCACAACTTTTGTGGCCTCCCCTCGGTGCTGGGCTCCCAGACCACACAATGAAAGGAGAAATCTGAAGTCTGAAATGTTACATTCCCTTTGAAAACTCCCTTCCCCAACAACCCTCTAGTTGCTGTGGTTGCAGATTTCACCATTACGGGCCAATCCAGGCCCTCAGGGCTGTGCTATGGTGGAAATCACCACAGGGCATCTGAATTAGAGCTAACCTTCCAGGCTTCTCCCTAGGAGCCTGGCTTAGGGCAGTCAGTGTCTCCTGTAATATTTCCTTACATGGAAGGATTGTCCTCTGCAGTAAATCCCACAGAATCCAGGCCCAGAAAGATCCAGCAGGCTCTCCACACCCATGACCTTGACTGCCTGGGAAAATCTTGTGAAGCTGTAAGCAGCTGTCAGCAACCCTACAAGAGGCCTTGGAAAGGTACCTACACAGCTGGCTGCACATGTTTACTTACCAGAATTGTGACTAGCAAGGAATCTGGAGTCTGTGGCTTTTAGGAATGGTGCATTGAGCATTCCACTCCCTGAAAAACTAATCAGGAGAAAAAAAGAGTTAGGAAAATGCATAGAAGTAGGAAGACATGGGTGTGGCTGGGTGATGTGGAACTGGAAGAATGAAGGGAAGAGGAGAATTGGGTTGTGACTTTGGCACAGGAGGATGTTAGCTGGGGAGACTTAGAGAGAAACATCTTTGAGTAGTATAAAATGATGTCAGAATAAGTAGACTTGCTATCTTTACTCCCAATAATAATGGGACCAATTGTCATTCTTGCATTGCAACTCATCCTTTTGTTGGGGGTGGGGGGTGTGGGTTGGTTCAGAAACGCAGGGAAGTCAGAGTACCCGGTGAGGGAGGAATTTATTAAAGAGAGAGTATCAGGGAATGACAGATTAGAATAGTAAAGGAAGTTCACTGACCTGCTACTCAGCATGGGGCACATCCCCTGCTAACTCCTTAAGCCAGTGTCACCTGGCATCTAGTGTCCACTTGGATCTGCACAGTGTGGGAACTGAGTCCCTACCACCCCAGGATTTGGGGGAGCCGCAGAGCACTGGATGGAGGGAGATTATGTTCTGTGAACTTCCTAGAGACAAAGAGACTTTCAGGCAGGCTAATAAAGAGCATGACCGTAAGCTGCAGTTACGTCCGGGGCACCCAGGTGATGGTAATTTGCAAGCCTAGAGCTGAGCTCTCAGCAGCCCCTTTACTTATCTGAAATAGGACAGAGCGAGTGAAGGTTTGAGCTTAAATTTGGAGAGTTAGAATGACAAAAGTAACAAAGACACTTACCACTGGAAAAGCGCAGAGACAAAAACTTTGTAAGTTGAGCAGTGAGAATTTTATTTAAAGCCAAAAGGTGCACACTCGGAGAAAGGGGAATGTGTGGGCTACCTCAAAGAAGAGGTGCTGAAAGATTGGGAAAAGGCTATGCACTTAGAAAGTGCAGGCAACCTCAAAGAGAGGTGCACCCCTAAGGTTTTAGGGCCTGGGGTTTTATAGGCAGTTGAGGATTTTCAGGAATGTAACAAAGGGCCAGGTACAGACTGGCCAAATTGTCCCAGAATGTTCAACTTTGTTAAGACATTGTTTCTTTTTTTTTGTTTAACTTAACACAAGAAATTTACTGCTTTGATTCCTTTCCAGGATATCAGCTTCTGTCTGGGAGCATATCAATCAAGACTGTCTCCCCTGCCTCTGACGTGGGCTGAGCTACTGTCCATTTGATCAAAATGCAATCTTAGCTGTAAGATAGAATTCTTCCTGAATAAGCTGGGCCTTTTAGCAGGTGCTAAAGTAAATCTTACAATGATGTGTCCTAATTGACACAGTGAAAACATAGGCTATGCTGAGATACATTTCTTTATCTGAGGAGTATTCAACATTCTAAGTCAAGTTGCTCCTAGCCTTCTGACCTTTTTATTTTTAACTGGTTAACTCTTTGAATCCTTTCTAGTGGGCTTTACTAGCCTTATTCTCTTTCCACCCCACTCATATCTATTTTCCTGCCTAACATTTTTATGGTTCTCAACATTCCCTCTTTGAAGGGAAAAGCAAGAAATCTCACTAACCCTTTACAGTTAGTCAGCTTTTCATCTCACTAGTAAAATCTCTAGTCTGTTCTGCTGGTAGGAAACTAACTCCCTAGTGACTGTGAGCTGCCCTCCAGGAGCACATAAAATGCCCTGGTGTGAGGGTGGAGAATTAACAAGTCTGCATTGTCATCAATGCCGCTGCCATCACAGAAAGAACAACAGACACACAATCAGGCCAGTATCCCGGTGATGAGTTAACATCCAGAAAGTGGGCCCAGGTGGGCTCCTGAGGGGTGATGGTAGGAGGTGTGGCCAGGGAGGGCCGAAATCTCCAAGAGGTGAGGCACCTGAAGAGGATGCCAGAGAAAGAGTGCCGCCAGCCTCGTGATTGTGCCAGTCAGCTGGGTGCTAAGGAGAAAATCCTGCTGGGGAAACACCAGTCACTGAAAGAAATTAAAGTAGGAGAAGAAAAGCTTCCATCAACTCTGAGTATTATCTAAAAAGTGTTCTTCTAGTATCCTGGTGTCCGGGAGTAGGAAGGCGGGAGTTAGCTCTAGGGATTCCTGAGGGGACAAACTTGCAGCCAGATTATCCAAGGCTAAAGACAGCCAACCCTCTTTGCTGGAGACTTCATCTAGGCACACCAGAGCTCTATCCCGCTACTCTGTTTTTCTTTTTTTATAGGCATAAGTTCTACCCTCAACAGGCTTGGGATGGTCACTGACCTCCCTATCTGCAGTGTGGAGCACCCATAGGGTCCCAGAAGGAAGCAACCCCATTCATTCATTTCCAGTGAAGAAATGTCAATTAAGGGACTGTTCACAGAGGTGGGGGTGGGCCTGAGGCAGCCAGCCGGGCACTTGAGCCCCCAGTGACTGGCAATAGCAAGAAGTCGTTATCCTCCCCGCTAGACACGTAGGGGTGGAAGGCAATTGTGCTGCTGACCTGTGAGAGCAAAGTCCCTGAGGAGGGGCGGGAGGTAGTCCTAGGGAGACAGGCAGGGAGGGAGCATGGGCCCGAACCCTGTCTCTCCTCCTCCTGCCCGCTGACCTCTTGCCTCCCATTGGTTCACCCTTTCTGGACCCCCCGCTGGCAAGCCAGGTGGGGGTGGGGGGCGGGCTGGGGGGAGGCAGCCCTCTGGGGCATAGAGCAGGGCAGGGCAGGGCAGGGCAGCGACTGGATCAGGGCAGGTGAATGGACCAGAGAAACCAGCACAGAAATGTCTTGAAAAGTTCTCTTAAAGGCCCAGCATTTATTTATACCATAGCCTCTTGTGAGGTATTTGTATATAGCCAGAGGAGATAGCTTTTTGTGGTCCACACTCCAGGCAATGACACAAAAGTGGCTCCAATAAGTGGCTTTTGTTCATCTCTGGAGTGGCAGCATATAGGTCACTGTATTAGTAACATCCAAATTACAGATCTCAAGGCTATGGTAATTTTCAGATTTAAATATGTAAAACATTTCAAATTTTCTCTGGTTTTCTCTAAAAGCGCCACGAAGGAATATTCCCTGACAGGATGTTACAAGTTTGCTCTTCAAGCTAATGCATATTTATTAGGTTCCTTTGCTACTACTAAAAAAATATATACACAAAAAATTCATTCTTTCACAAAAACCCTTTGAGCTGCTATCCATTAATGTTTGATTGGGGACTTTGCTTTCAGAGTGGTTAGCTGTCCACACCCAGCGCAGTGCCTGGTTGGGGATGGGAGGACGGGTTTGTAGTTCAGGG
>JAVSCE010000772.1:0-135041 GCA_032199065.1 Smutsia gigantea | reverse complement strand
CAAAAAGTCTTATTCTGAACATTCCAGTAACTTTTCATGTGTATGTACTTAGCTGTACTGTAAGTAGTTGGTTTGTGTGAGATGGTTAAAAAGGCCAATGATAAAAGGTTTCTTTTTTTTCCTTTTTTGTCTATGAAGTTGCCATTTATTTTATCTTTTGGCATTTTTGATATATGTGTGAAACGATGTTGTCCAACAATAACCTGGAATTTATTTTGCTGAGTTGTTCTAACAAAAAAAAAAGAAAGAAAGAAAGAAAAAAGAGCATTAAAAATAACTTAAACATTGATTCTAATACTAATGACCTCAACATACTTTTACACAACAGAATTAATTGTTTAAAATACAGCAAAAACAATCCAAGAGAATATTGGGGAAATGATTTAAAGGCCACTTGTCTGTCAGAGGCTTCATTTAAAAGAATACCTAATTTCATATACTCTTGATCTGAGAGGTCAAGAGACCAACATCAGCTTTCTATATCTTTATCGAGCCCTGCCTTGTTTCACCAGAAATCAGAATTGAATTTTAGGTTTGGATTTGCAAAATTATTCACTTCATATTCTGATATGTACAGCTGGGGAAAGCTGTCTCAAGTTGATGTGAGCTCTTGATTTAGTACTGCAAGATTTAAATAATTCCAATACTCAAGCTTAAATGAATCTCAGCTGAAAAGACAGCGATTGGCAAACTCTCACGGGCCGAATCTGGCCCGCTGCATGCTTGTGTAGCGTTACCAGCACACCTCCACACCCATTTGTTTATACCTTTTCTACAGCTGCTTTTGAGTTACAGCGGTAGAGCTGAATCATGACAGGCCCACAAAGCCGAAAACACTTGACTGCCTGGCCCTTTACGGGAAAAGTCCACTGATCGCTGCTCTAGCATACCAGTCCAAACACTATGTTTAAAAAACAAACACTCAATTTAAAAAGTCTTCAGTGTCTAATTCCAGTTACACCATGTATGTATGATTTAAATAAATGAATTTAAACAAGGTATAACTAAGCACTTTGTTTAAATCTGTATTTTCTCCTCTTCAATTGATACCAATCTTTGTTTTTCACTTCCAGAGCTCCACATACTACAAGGTCGTCTTTGAGTTCAGTCTTCCAGATCACAGGCGTATTCCCTGGCTGCTTATCAGGAACAGTCGTAACAGGCAATTTGCCGGTTATAATCTTTTCTCTGTGTTCTTGTGTAACTGAATGCTTCTGTTAACCCTTCAGCTTGTCTCCATCTCTCAGTGTCCATCCCCTTCTGTTGGACAGCAGGACCCAGCGAAGAATGTCCAGGTGGGGTCCCAGAGCCAGGGCTGGACACCTGGGTGGGGTGGCTGACCTGGGGCTGCCAACTGTAGAACGAGAATCTAAAAGCAGCGTATGGAGAATAGGGTTGAAAACCACCACTTTAATATAATCAGGCAGATTCCAAATTAGAAAACAGGTGCCAAGATTTAACTGTTGCTCTAAGCCATCCCTTCTCAGCAGGGACAGGTCCTGCAGCCAGCTTTGGTGTCTTTATAATTCCAGCTCCTCCTTACAGAGCACTCCGCTTCCCCAGACCCAATCACTGCAGCTCAGTCGGGAGGGCAGGACTACAGCAGTCTGGACGGGCAGAGACCAGTGCAAGTCAGAGGGACGTTCGTGCAGAGACGCCTGTGGTATGAGAGGTGCTGGTTGCACAGACCCCATCACCTTGAAGCAGTCTGATGGAATGCCCCTTCTGACCTCTCACCCGAGCACCAGTGGGCAGCCTTCTTGTGTCATCTCGTGACCCACATACCCAGAGGACAATATTCCAGAGCCCTTCTTGGCAACCCATGACATCTTGCTGCTGCCTGGCCACCGGAGGATCTGGAAACCAGGGGAAGCCTGACAGGTGTGCATGAGAGGCAAGATCAGCTGCCATTCTCAGCTAGCTGGCCCTCAGAGACCCTGAGGAGGGTCTCACCCACAGAGCCAGGCACAGTTCATGTGGGAAGAGCCCAGTGCCTTTTTCTTTGTGGGGACACAGAGATGTATTAGGAAGACACTGCAAAAGAATAATGTTTTGGAAATATAATAGTAGTGCTAGGTTCCTCAGGCAAAAAAAGAAATCACCATTTATAGAGGGAGGGAGCTCACCCTGCAGGAAGTTAGGGGGTCAAAAGTGAAGGGAAATGGAGAGAGGAAGGGCATTGGGGGGAGGGGCCTTCAAGGACTGGCTGTGCCCCATTGCCTGGGGGAGAGGCCAGAAGACCCCATAGAGGGACCATCTATATGACACGTCCAGGTGGCAGGGTGACAGATGGCACCTCAGGACTCCAAAGCAGCTTGGTGATTCCTGAGCCAAAGAATCAGAGACTCAGAGGTGGTCAAAGTGAGTGATGGGCCTGAAAGGACAAGGACCTTGTCAGTGGGCACATCCATCAACTGAACAATGTAGACCAGACAGACAATAGACAGCTCAGGAACACCTGCAGGTACAGGAGACTCAGGGCCAGGTGGGGCCTTCCTGGAAGCCTTGGCACTCCCCAGGTGCTACTGGGTTTAGTCGCAAACTCCTGGATGGGGGGAGGACAGCAGCTGGGAGTTTGAACATCCACCATCCCAGTAAAATGGAGGGTCAGAATAAAAATGAAAATTTTTAACTTTTTGCCCACCTGCATTTTTTTATTGAAATTAATACCTGTTATGGACACCTTAAGGAGAAAAGAGGACTGAGCCTCTGCATCACCAGAAAATTTCTCCAGGAGTAGCAGCTGTGGCTGTGTGCGTCATGGATGAAGCAAAATTAGTGTTTGTCCTCCCACATGCCGCCTCCATCAGATGCTCAGAGCAGAGCTGGTTATCACGGAGGGCGCCCCCAGTTGGTGCCTAACTGCACCATCCCCAGGTGCTTTACTCCCACTAGTGGTGTCCTGGCACTGGGCTCCATGGGAACTCCTCTGCTCCCCAGGGGTTGGCTACAGCAAAGGGCTTGGGATCCTCCAAGCCCTTGCACACCCTCCCCACTGTAGTGTGAGCACCGGCTCCCCTTTGTAAACCAGCTGCAGCTGGAAGGTGTGGGAGCCCAGGGCTGCAGACCTTGTAAGATCTGAATGTTTTTGTCCTCCCAAATTCATGTGTATCCTAAGGCCCAGTGTGATGGCATTTGGAGATGGGGCATTTCGGAGGCGATTAAGTCAAAAGGGTGGAGCTCTCATACGTGGAATGAATGCTCTTATAAAAGAAACCCAGGGAACACTCTCACCCCTCTGCCACATGAGGACACTGCGAGAAGACAGCCGTCTATGAATCAGGAGCATGTCCTCACCAGACATTGAATCTGCCGACGCCTTGATCTTGGGCTTCTCAGCCTCCAGAACTGTAAGAAATAAATGTTTGTTGTTAAATCTACCCAGACTGTGACATTTTTATTATAACAGCCCAAACAGACTAAGGCAATCTGGCATGTGTGGAATTCCCTTGTGATTGGCTTTATAGGAGAAGAGTGGTTTTCGCCTATGGCCTTTTCTTTGCTCAATTTCCTCTTAATAGGAATTCGACCTAAATACTTCTTGCATGCAGTATCCATCTTCTCTTGGATCACTTCTAAGGGAGCTGAGTAGCAATGGAACTTGGGCTTCATATTAAAGATGCTTCTACTGAGAACAGAATAGAGAGCCCAGAAATAAACCCACACCTATATAGTCAATTATTATATGACAAAGGAAGCAAGAATATACAACAGGGAAGACAGTCTCTTCAATAAATGGTGCTGGGAAAACTGGACAGCCATATGCAAGAGAATGACACTAGATCACAGTCTTACACCAACCACAAAAATAAACTTGAAATGGATTAAAAACCCAAATATAACACCTGAAACCATAAAACTCCTAGAAGAAAACATAGGCAATAAACTCTTAAACATCAGCATTAGTGATTTTTTTCTGGATATGTCTCCCCAGGCAAGGGAAACAAAAGCAGAAATAAATAAGACTGCATCAAACTAAAAAGCTTCTTCACAGTAAAGGAAACCATCAACACAATGATAAGGCAACCTACTGGATAGGAGAAGATATTTGCAAATGCTGTATCCAACAAGGGGCTAATATCCAAAATATATAAAGAACACATACAACTCAGCACCCAAAAAAAGACAAATAAGCAATTTAAAAAACGATCAGAGGATCTGAATAGACATTTTTCAAAAGAAGACATACAGATGGCCAAAAGACACATGAGAAGATACTCAACGTCACTAATCATCAGGGAAATGCAAATCAAAGCCACAACAAGGTATCACCTTATACCAGTTAGAATGGCTAATATCAACAAGAAAAGAAATAACATTGTTGATAAAGATGTGGAGAAAGGGAACCCTTGTACACTGTTGGCAGGAATGTAGATTGGTATAGCTGCTATGGAAAGCAGAATGGAGGTTTCCCAATAAACTAAAAATAGAAATACCATATGATCCAGTAATTCCACTTCTGGGAATTTACCCAAAGAAAACAAAATCACTAATTCCAAAAGGCATTTGCACTCCTATGTTTATTGCAGCATTAGTTATAATAGCCAAGATATGGAGGCAACCTAAGTGTCCACTGATAGATGAATGGAGAAAGGTGTGAATGAATATTCCATATATACAATGGACTATTACTTAGCCATAAAAAAGAATGAAATCTTGCCATTTGTGACAACGGGTGGACCGAGAAGATTCACTAAGTGAAATCAGTCAGAGAAAGACAAATACTATATGATTTCACTTACATGCAGAGTCTAAAAAACAAAATGAACAAACAAAACAGAAGTAGACTCAAAAACACTGTGAACAGACTGGTGGTTGCCACAGGGGAGGGGGATGAAGGATGGGCAAAATAGGTGAAGGGGATAAAGAGGTACAAACATCTAATTATAAAGTAAATTAGTCATGGGGATGGAAGTACATCCTGGGTATAGTCAATAATACTGTAATATCTTTGTATGTTGATAGATGGTAACTACATACTTACTATAGTAAGCATTTGGTAATGTATGCAATTGTTGAATCACTGTGTTGTACACCTGAAACCAATGTAATATTGTATATCAACCACATTTTAATTAAAAATAAATAAAATGTAGATAGCAGGATCCCATTAAAAAAAAATGCTTCTCCTGAGAAGGACATAATGTGGCCATCATGGGTAGTTTCTGCCCAGCTCTGACCAAGACCCAGGTATCCTCAGTCCTCTGCTGAATGCCAGCCTGGCAAGATGTTTAAAGGCTGACTTTCAAGCCCATTAATATAAACATTCTTCCCCCCCTTTTTTGCCTCTACCTTCTTGCCCAGAAATATATTTTCTGGGCAATAGAATTTTAGATTATGAAAGTTAGAAGAAGCTAAGGTCCAGAGAGGCAGGGAATGTACTTGGTCCAAGCTCCTCATCTCAGTGAATGACACCAACAGCCCCCAAACACCCAGGCCACAGTGTCTTGGTCCGCCATGTGCAATTCTTACCAAGTTCTGCCAAATTCACCTCCTAAATATGTCCCATGTGTGTCCAATCCTCTTGAATGGTAGCAAATATTTTCATTTCATCTAAGCCAGCTTCATTGCTCCTCTGGCTACTCTACATCAGCCTCCTGAGGATTTTATGCACAGCAGTCTGGATAAACTCTTAGAACATAAACCCAGTCATGTCATTCCCCTTGCTTTTATTCCTAGTAAGATACTGAGTTTATTTCACATGTATATTTTTGTCTCCTCACCACTTCCATTTGTCTGACCACCACTAACACTATGTTGATCGTAACATTCCATATATACTTAAAACCAAGCAAAGTGTGGAATTCCATCTTTAAAAACTAAACAGCATTTTGGACAACACATTCTTGGCAATGGAACCTGGACAATATTTATTAGACATGGGAGGGAAAGTCCTCACTCTGCACTATAACAAGGACAGCCAGATATCAACTGTTACAGAAATGAAATAAGATTTTTTTTTTAATTAACAAACCATTTAAACTATTTTCTTAGAAACATTTCCTCCACTGCCAGAGATCTTGATTAGCCTCCTGGTCAGTTACCTGGGAGTAATTCTATACAAAATTGATGAACTTGGCTTCTACTTTGGGAAAAGACCCACCTTTTTCTATACTTGTTTGCATTTTTGCTTTAATGTCTTCTACAGAACTCGGTGTTTTCAGTGTTTTAGGAGTTTTTTCCTGTTTTTTTTTTTTTTTTTTTTTGAAGGATTCTTGACCTTTTGATCTTGGTATTGATCTTTTATGCATCTTTTCCATTCTGGTTTGATGTTTGTGAATTTTTGGCTGGAGTAACTCATAAAGATTTCTTTAACAAAACTTTTACTTCAGCTTCCTTATCATCAAAATCATCACCTTTATCATCATCTTCATCAGCAGAGCAAGTTTTACTTTTTGTCTGTAGAGTCTGTAGAACCTTGCTACCACTTCCAGGGGCTTTCCAGATGTAATCAGGGGTTTCACATCCTCCTCCTCTTCATCTTCTGCATATCATTCCCCTTTTAAAATTCCTGACTTGTGCTGAGAATACAGTAAAACTAATTCTCAGCATGGCCTATGATGTCCTTCATGATTTCGCTCCTCCGAGCCCCACTGCTCCCCACTCTCTGTCACAGAACCTAGCATACACAGAGGTACTCCATCAGTGCCTGCTCTGGATTGAATCGAATAATCCAAGCTCCTTCAGCATGTCTCAGTTGCTAAGTTGTGACTCTGAACTCTTGGGCCAGGTGTCCATCCAGAAAGAGGTGGACTTCAGCACTTCCCCTTCTGCTGCCCAAGGTTCCGGCTACAAAACAGGATGCCAGGTCCTGGTTTCCTCTGCCTGAGTCCAGGACTGACAACACGAGGCTGACCGCTTGCTGGGCAGACGCCCCTGGGCAGGAGATGCCGCTGTCATTACCACAGGCGGAGGCACAGGGCTGGCTTTTCTCTGAAACTTTAGAAATCTCAGCTGCATTTCAGAGGGTAACACAGCTCCTCAGAGAGGAGCATAGGTTAACCCAGGTCTTTTGTAGCTGGTGGTCAGGCACACTTCTGAGACAGTCTGGTAAAAGTGACTTCATACTAGGTCACCGTCACTGGCCAGGGGGGTCTTTGGTGGGTGCTGTGCTTGGGTGTTTGGAGATCAAGGGTGCAGGGAGAATGATGAACTTGAAATGGTAGAGCAGGACACATGGAAATAAAAAGGCATCATGATACTAGGTTCAGCTGTAGGTGTTTTTTGTAGTCATGTTAAATTTGGGGTTTAAATCATACACTGTGTAAGTGGAAGTGCAGGCTTAGAAGTCTTGGGAACTAGAAGTGATTGTCTTGCCATAAAATGATTAAGTCACAGGCAAAAGCATGGGAATAAGCCAGGACCCGGGCAAGGACAACCCTTTGTAATCAGAGCCTCCTGACTGAGCTCTAGCTTGGCCCTCATCTTCCCTCAGAAGTGGCAGCCACCATCCTTCCTAAGGTATCCCGCCCCTGGTGAAGCCCTGACCCCATTATCTCCTGAACCCCAAGCCAGCTGCTTTAATGCAACAGAGCACCCTGCTCCTGAACACTGAGAGATGACAGGCCTGGCACTCAGAACTGTCACTAAACTTCAATAATTAGCTTAAAATGTGTTCCCAGACCAATGACCACTCTAGGTACCCAGATAAGGCACTTAGCACAGAAAAGAATAAAAGTGATTACTTGAATCCAACAAGCATGGTTTTTGGAGGGAACTGAGAGAAACGTCCAGTGCAGAGGCTGCCCGTGTGCCTGGGTCTCACCTGTCCAAGAGGGCTTTATACAGAGGTAGGCCAGAGAGACCAGGAGGGGGGCTGTGAAGGTGAGAACTAGGAGGTGGTGGTGCTGAAGGCACCTGCTTTCCCCTGGATCACCCTGTGTGGCTCACATCACAATTCAAAGGATGGTTCTTTGGGGTGAAGCCACATCACAGTCCCATGGGTGGCACTTTCGTGGATTTTACATTTGATGACACACTTTCTTCCATGATTGTTTCCTGGCATAGAGGTAAGGGAGTTGCTTTGCTCACCTGTAGGCCTGGCCAAGGGAAGAGGAAAGAGAATGATATTCCAACTTGGGGACAGTGGGAACTGTCCAGTGACTTCCCTGAGATTGCTCAGGGTGCTCTGTGATAGAATCCCTCCTGGGGTTTTCCTCCCAGAAATACATTTCCTGCAGTAATGGAGGGTTGTTCTTTTGGTATTAGTTCTCTTAATTCCAGCAAGTTCCTGAGTTGCTCTGAAGAACCCCAGTGCCCAGACCTCTGCCTTCCCCCTTTCTGTTCCGACATTGTCAAGACAGACTCAGGCCACCCTCTGGGCTCACCTCTCGTGCTGAGTGGGATGTCAGCTAATAGGGTTAGCGTTCACCTGTCCCCCGGGGAGTCCCAGAGGGTGAGCACGCAGCACACCTGTACATGGGAAGCAAGGGAGTCGCCCCTCAGCTCGCTCCTGGATTCTTGGTCCCAATAATTCCACAGCCCTTCAAGGATGGCTTCCAGGGAGCAGCAGGTGCTCCTCTCATCAGCGCTGCAATCATTCTGGCTGGCTCGTCGCCCTCACTGTGGGCTTCCTTCAGGACCAGGTGCCGAGGAGCAGCTCTGCGGTGCTGGTTCCATGTAAGGACCCCAGACCTGAGGAGCTGGAAGCAGCCAATGCCACCCCTGTGGGCCCCAGGGAGAGGGGAACTGCGCTCCAGCACTCCTCGGAACTGCTCATGCCTACCTCCCAGCTCAGATGTCTGCAGAGAATGCACTAGAGCTGCGACGGTCCTGGCCGCAGGGAAGAGCTGCAAGCAGAGTATTCCGTCAGAGAGCTTCCCTCCACTGAGGTCAAGTGGGGACGGCCGCGTGGTAAGTAGCACTTGAAGACTAGCAGCCACACCTGGGCTCCCAGCCAGCATTCTCTGGCCTGACCAGGTGATGTCTTCCCTGTTCTCTAGCAGGGGGAGAGGGAGGAGCCTCCTTTGTTTCATCCCTCGCCACCTCTCAGAGCCTTGCCTGAGGGAGAAGCAGGGCAGCAGGGACACCCAGTGGAGAAACACATACCAGCTCTCCTCTCCCTCGAGGCAGGAACTGGCCTGCACTCTGTTTTGCCTGAGTTCTGAACAGACCCCACCTTCCTGGGACTAGACTGGAGTCCTGTCCGTGATGTTGACATCCTGGGAAGGAAAGGCAAGCTGGACTGGAGGACGACAGGCAGGCCTGACACCTGAAATCTGCAGTCTCAGGGGCCTCAAGGCCATGACTCACACAGCTGCCACCCACACGTGATTTCCCAAGCCCCTGAAGTGTGTCCCTGACCTCATCCAAGGGTCTATTCCTCTTCAGTCCTTCAATGAGAGAGCAAGGCGAGAAAGGATATTGTTTCCAATCTACAAAGCCAAAACAATTCATATCAGAATCTAAAAGGGGACTTTAGCTTCCAGCCTGAGGTCAAGCATGCCTCCCTTCCTTGGATCCTTCCTTCCAGCCAGTTGCCATTCAACACATCATAGAGCACGTACCATCATTTAGTATGTTTTGAGTGTCATGCTAGGTGATGAGTATATCAGAGTGAGCAAAAAACAGCCACACGGGTCCTGCCCTTGCGGAGCTCATCGTCCACAGAGGGAGTAGACATTAATCAAATGCTCATACAGAACAATATAAAATGTCAATTGTGATAGTCACCGTGGAGGAGAGGTGAATGATACCAGGAGACTTTACTGCAAGAGGACTCGTCAAGGAAGTCAGAAAGAGGACTTGAGAAAATTGTGACTGTGATTTGATACATTTTGATGAGTTGAGAGTGTTTCAGACAGAGGAAGCAGCTTGTGCAAAGGCCCTGGGGCAGGAAAGAGGCTGGAACACTCAAGGAACTAAGGAAGACTGGAGTGAGGAGGGTTGTCAGGTGGAGGCAGACGGCAGGAGCAGACCACAAGGCCTTGCTGGCCATGCTGAGCTTTATCTTTTCTCTGAAGAGCAATAGGACGTCACTGATGTTTTAAATAGGGAGGTGACGTGAGCAGCTTCATATTCCAGCTTTATGTTCTGGCTGCTGTGTAGGGAACAGACTGGAGAGGGGAAGAATGCACAGGAGAGCCCATGCAGGAGGCTCTCGCAGGAGTCCTGGTGGTGAAGGACGATGACTCAGAACAAAGTGACAGTGAAGATGGACAGAACTGGACGGACTTCAGAGATGTGAGGAGGTAAAACCAACAGAACTTGGTGGTGGATTGGGCACACGGTGGGGAAGGGAGAAGGAAGTATTAGGGATGACTTGGATTTTACATTTGATGACACACTTTCTTCCACGATTGATTCTTTTGGTCTTTTGATGTGATGGAAGGTGGGATTTTTAAGGAATCAGAGAAAATGAGGGGAGCAGGTACGGAGTGGAAGAGTATGTGCACAGTCATGGTGAGTTCAAGGGAACTTTCAGACACCCAGGTGGAGATGTCAAGAGGCAGATAGACATACCTCCCAGGACAGGGCTGGAGGGGTCAATTCTGAGATTCAACCACATAAGCGGAACTGAAGTCCCAGGCCTGGATGAGAAGGCCCGGGTGGGGGCTGCAGAGTGAGGAGTGAGGCCTCCAGCCCCGTAACTTGGGAGGAGCCTCAGGGCACCCACCCCGAGGGTGCGTATTTCCACCCAGGACCAGCAGCTGGAAGGAGGGAAGAACTTGTCTCCCGCTGCCCAAGCTGAGTTCCAGCCACCGTGGTCCCGCCTGATTTGAGAACCGATGAATCAGATCCTTATGAGCAGAGACAAAAAGTGGAGAACCGGGAGACGAGGCTAATGCTGTGGGGGTGTGACCGTCTGGGACCAGCTCTTGCGTCCTTCCATCCCTCCCTCTCAGTGGAGTGGGCCCTGCCTGGGGCTTCCTCCAAGTGGGGTCACTGGGGCTGCCGGAGCTAGGCCAGGTGGTCAGCGCCGGCAGGGCAGTCACACTGGGCCCTGATCTGACTCTGGGGAAGGTGGACACTGGAGAGGTGGGCACCTCTTCCCTCTGCTCCCCAGCTCTGCCCCACTCACTCTTGGTAGGCAGGGCCCTGCTGCCCGGCTGGAGCTCCGCCTGTCTCCCAAGTGCCTCTCCCAGGGTGGTCACCTTCCCTCCACCTCCAGGTCCTTCCCAGGGAGGCAGCCCCACACAGAAAGAGCCAGCTTTTCAGGCTGGCCTTGGGGAGGCACTGGAGACACGGACAAGAATGACCTGGCAACATGGGCCACTGTCCTGCCCTACTCTGCATCCTCTATCTCATCTTTCATTGGTGACACTCTCCAGATGGGCTGGGCCCTGATCTGCGGTTCCAAAGGGCCCAGCCACCCATTGTGGCGGCAGGGAGGTTACTCGGAGGCCCAGGTATGAATTTGGAATTGTCGCTTCAGGCTGGGGAGCAATGAGATGAGAGTGTGTAGGTGGCACAGACGCTGGTTCAGGACCAGTTTATTGCTCCACATTTTTGCCAGCCTGCCAGCCCTCCAGCCCAGCTGCACCTTGTCCAAGGCCAGCGCCCTCACAGGTGGCCCTGACGTCCGTCCAGCCCCCGCCGCGCTTGGCTCGGCTCCCTGGAGCTGCCTCTGGCCTTCCACTCCTGCCCGGCCCCACGTCCTTGCTGGCCCCTCCTCTGCAGCCAGGCTTCCGGAGGACACCTGGGCCTTGAGCAGATGTCGCCAGCCACAGGCCCCACTTCACTGCCTGTCCCTGAAAATGTTCTTCCTCCCAGTTCATGCCCAGCAGCAGGTTACCTGGACTTCATTTGCCGCGATCAGAGACAGTGTGAACTGACCCGGTGGTCATAGCCAGTCGATGCCTTCAGGGGGATGGCAGGCGCAGGGCAGGAGTGTCTGGCTGGAAGATGGAGGGATAGCAGCTGACGCTGCCCTCACTGGCATTTACCATCTATAAGGAGAGGCAAGAAGAAGCGGTGAAGGGACCAGAGGAAGTGCCTGCCCTGTAGGCCAGTGAAGATGAGGTGAGGAGGCCCACAGTCTCCTTGGGGGAGAGGCAGCATTTGTGTCTGAAGAGCAAGACCCCAGCCACCCAGCCATGGCCCCACCCACTCGCATCCAGGAGCACCCACAGTGGCTTCCTCAGTTGCCGGGGCACCTTGTCCAGCCCACAGGCAGGCCAGTGCCCCCAGGGAGCCTGCGCCAGGAGCCCCTATCGGCAGCCCCATCACATGCGGCCACCTGCTCCCCAGCCAAGGGAGCTGCCCCTGCTGCTCAGAAGACACACTCCCCGAAAGCCGCCGGCACCAGGGCTCCCCTGGGAGAGCTGGGGGAGCCGGGAGAAGCAGCGGGGCACCCACCACCCCGGGCTCCAGCCATGGCCCTCTGAGCAGTGTCCTGGGGCATGGCACCCTCTGCGGGAGGCATGTCCTCCAGGGTCTGTGGTGGGCACAGCATGGTGGGAGACAGGAACTGTCACTCACTTGCACCATCTGTCCTGTCTTCTCGATCCTCCATGCAGCCCAATTCAGACCTTCTCTAGCATGTGCTGGGAGGTACAGACCACAAGCAGGGATGCTAACTACAATCTCCACACCTGCCAAGGCCTTCACTCTGTCATCAGAAAGGTCTTCCCAACCCACCATATCCTGTTTCTTAAGGGAACTCGATTTAAGGAAGAGGATGTCGTAGGAAGGCTGACTGTGATGAGGAATTGGATGACTCTCTGAAAGAAGACAGGCTGCCTGCCATTGAACAGGAGCAACTGGGGACAATGTGACCCTGAGGACCACCCACCCATAACATTTGCAGGCCCTGGGGCACAAGTATAAACGGAGGCCCACATACCAAGTGTCTACTTACTGAGAAGTTACTGATCAAGCTAACAAACTGTGAAATTAATATGTTCTATCCCTCTACCCTGACAAGTCACCTTCATAACAACCTAGCAGCCAGTTTGCATTTAGAGTTCTCTGGCTCTTAACGATTGTGTGTTCAAATGCAGCTCCAATGTGGCGCTCACAGCCCAACCCTTGCTTCCCTCACCCTTGGCTCCATCCCACACCTCGGGTCAAGCAAGTGGACACCCAGTCTGCACATGCAAGCTCTGTCCAGTGAAGCCCCGCCCTTGGCCATTCCCCAGCTGGGCCTAGGGGTGCACACCTGGGGAAGAAGCCTGCACGTGCTCTGCAAGTGGCCATTTGGGCAGGTAGGCCAGCATCTTGGGAAGAGAGTGTGGCCTGGAAGGGGGTCTGTGGCTGCAGGTTGGCATATCCCCTCGGGCCCACCAGATTCCTTGCCCAGTATGGACAGGGGATACCCAAAGGAGGCCTGGAGAGGCCCCTCTGGCCTGGCCTCAGGGTGGTGCTGGGCAGGGTATCTCAGCCACTCACCTCTCCTCCACCAACCAGCACTCAGCAGCTGGACCTGTGAGCCTTGGAAATGGTGCCCTCTGCTTCCGTCACAACTGGTCTCCAATGCGCCATCAGTCAGACCCCCACCAGGGGCCAGATGGCGCTAATTATTAGATCATCTGCAATGGCAGAGACAGAATGCAAGGTGATTACAATGGATAGGAAGTAACTCAGAGGTAGTAACAGTGGAGGATCACTTCCACCCTCGGGCCTAAGAACAAAGGGAGAAGAGGTTCTGGAACCCAGGAGGAGAGTCATGTTAATAAGGATGATTGGAGAAGGGCAGTGGCCTTTGGTGGAGGGATACAACCAACTTTTCCCACATCCCACTGCAGGACTGACAAATGAAGCCCACAGACAGGGTAGGGAGGGAGAACAGGTTGGGGAAATGGATCCAAATGCATTTCGGGCATATTGGTTGTGAAAGGACAGCGGACATCTGAATGGAAATGGACTTGCAGGTCTGTAGCCCACAGATGAAAATTGTTTCCATGCTCCCTGCCCTTGAGCACCAACCCCAGGTGGGAGTGGTCTACCCCTCCTCTCCACTGAAGCTGGCTTAGGACGGGATGCCCACAGGAATGCCAGCAAGGAGCATCCCACCATTTCCTTCCATTTCCTCCCCACTCGCTCAACACTCCCAACAATTGCCCGACACACTCTGTACCTTCCTCCGACCATCAGTGCCCTAAGAAGGCGGTTGCCCTTTCCTTGGTTCATCTAACAACGAGCAGTTTCACTGCAAGGACCAGGTTCAAATGGAACATCATAAAATGTACATGAGCTAAATTAAAAGAAAATGAAAAGGCATGATGCAAACTGGCTGCAATATTGGATACAAAGATTTCCATTGCAATGCCATCAGATTGGAGAGCATATGTCCCAGGGAGAAATGAGGTTTTCTGTCTGACATGAAGCCCACACCCAGGAGCTATTCTCTGTCTGTGACTGAGCTCAGCCCTACCAGCAAACACCCGCCAGCCTCATCTTGAACAGTGTTGAGCTGAATGGGAGATGTGCCAGCTTCCTCATCATTCCTGGCAGGTGTCTTAATTAACTTGCTGATTCTGTCACTGTTCTGGAGTGCAGCCCTACCTCCACTATTTTTAGGGGCTTGTACTAGGAACCCACGTGTCCCTTAGCTAGTCTGTCTTCATGAGTGACTTGAGTGTAGGCACCATGGGTCACACAGGAAAGGAACGCTGCCTTTGGAAGGTGCCTGGGAATCTTTCATCTCCCTTTAGGGCTCTTTGGTCTCAAATCCTCTTTCCACCTCCCCTGCCCTAGAATTTCCAGATCAGCCCCTGGCCAAAATGAATCCATCAACCACCACTGTTGCCCTAAGAAGCCAGCCCAGGAGAAGGGCTTAGTAGGTTGGGCCAAAGCCAGAAACCAGGTAAGCCAAGAGGACTTGGAGCCCCACAGGGAAGAGGAGTAAGTGACACCCAGTGAGAGTGAGTCGTAAAAGCCCAGGCAGTGCATGTTGCTGGTTTTCCATATTCCCCTGTCACACACAGCACCCTTGCCCTGGCCAATCCTCAGGACAATGGGTGCCTCAGTCCCAGAGGTAACTGAATGGGAACGTGCTAGAACAAGGAAGAATTTTCAAAGTCATTTAACCCAAACCCCTCATTTTATAGATGAGAAACTGATCCATAAAAGCAAAATGACTTTTAAGTTATTTAGCGTCGCACAGGTGGTTAGAGGCGAAATGGAACTAGAATCCAGGTTTTCTAACACCCGGTTTATCACACTAACAGTGGGTATCATATAGTTTAAGCTGGACACATATAGTTTAAGCCCCAACTGAGAGTCAAGAAAATCATCCTCATCTACTAGAAGAGACTTATTATGTTGCTGAAGGGATTCTCTAAAGACGCAAAGGATGCATCCCACTGAAATAGGAGCCATTGTCACAATGTCATTTCGAATTACTACAGAAGATTCAATGTATCTTCTTTAAGAACCGCACATTTAGACAGAGAAGAGGGGCTGTAGGTGTCACAGAGGTAGGAGATTTCACTGGAGACAGTGATAATCAATGGCAAACAAGTACATTGGGCTTTAATTGAAATTATGAGTTAACATAAAGAGATTAAGAATGAGGATTAATAATAAAATTTCCAGTTATTTGCAAAGGAGATGAAGAAGCTCATATTTTTAAAAAGTTAGTGTCCACTGACTACATCCACCTCTTCACTTCCCATCCACTTCGTCACCTGCTATGATCACACAGCTACCAGCCCTCAGTGACCTCCAAATTTCCAAGTCTTATCAATTGTGTTCCATCTTCATCCTAACCGACCTCCACAGCATCTGACATCATTGATCATAACACTCTTTCCTCTCTTAACTTCCATGAAACCTTTTTGGGGGGCTTTTTCTTTTCTGTTTCCTCAGTCTCACCAGCTTATGTTCTCCAGGATCCTACTTAGGGCTTTTTTAAAACTCACCTCTCCCTAAATGATTTCAGTTCCATGCCACCCACACACTGACCACTCCTAAATTGTTCTCTCTCACTACATCCTCTTTCCCGAGCTATAGGGGTGTGTGTGTGTGTGTGCACATTCATGTATTTTTTCATTGTTGATTGTACAAGTAAACCCCCTTTTCCCTTCCTCCTGAACCAGCAGGTACACAGTCGTCAGTCAAAGACCTCAGTCATCTCTGCTCCCTTCTCTTCCTTGACCTCTTCATCCACACGTAAGTTCTGCCCATTAACTCTCCGAAATGTCTCTTCAAGTCTAAGTACTCTTATCGGGGGGAAAAAAGAGAAAAATTGTAATTACTCTTTTCCTCCTTAGCCTCATTTATTTCAGTTCACTTTGTTACCAGGACAACCCCAATATCTTTGCTTTTCATTGTGGTAAAATATTCATAAGATAAAATTTACTGTTTAACCCTTTTTGAACATACAATTCAGTGGCACTAAGAAGATTCACACTGTTGTTATCCATCTCCAGAACTTTCCCATCACCCCAAACTGAACGTTGTACCCATTAAACAGAAATTCCTTGTTCTCCCTTCCCCGCCAGCCCCCTGGTAGCCACTATTCTATTTTCTGTGGCTATGACTTTTGACTGTTCTGGGGACCTCCTGTAAGTGGAAACATACAGTACTTGGCCCTTTTGTGTCTGGCTTATTCTCAGTAACTTTTTAACTCTTTCAGTACCTCCAGTTTTTCTTCTCCTCCAACCCATTTTCTATAATATGATCCTAATTACCTCAGGTAACCTACTCTTCCACGCTTCCTATGGGAGAAAGCCTGCACTCCTCAGTTCGGTGGTCAAGGCCTTTCAAAATCAGGCCACAGGCTCCCTTTCTGCCTTCCCCTCATGCTGCCCCTCCAGTACCCGTCACAGCACACCACCAGGAAGCCTCTCCGTGCCTGTCTGTCTTGCATCTGCCACCTCCCTGCTTGGAACACCATATCCTCTCATCCTCTGTGTCCTCTCCCAAATCCCTGGTGCTCACTTAGCAAATTCTTCTCATCCTTTGAAAGCCCAGCCTCCATTTTCCTTCCCTGGGGAAACTGGCCCTGATCCTCTGTGACTGAACTAAAATCTCCCTCCACCATGTTACTACATCACTTTGTACATCTAGACTTTATGTACTTTTCATTATGCCTTATATTTCTCAGTGAAAAAGCTTTAAGAACAATTGATGTCACTCTCCCCTTTGAGCCTGTGATTTCCTTGGTCAGGAACACATCTTTCCATCCTTCGCACTCCAGCTGGTGGGTACTCAATAAATGTATGTTCAAGGAATAAACTATTCATCCATCTATACTGGGTTTAAATGCAGTCTTCTCTGCATCTAAGGCACTTTAGGTGGCCCCTAAAAGGCTGCTTAGATACAGGATTCCAAAATACACGTTGGATACCCTGTCACACACTGTATAGGAGCAACTTCTCCCCAAATGGAAAGCTGGGATAACAGTTGTTATCACATCTGGTTAGGATTAGTAGCTCTTCAAGTGTCATATATAATAGGGGTAATTACTCAAAGTTGTCATTTTGATAGTCTGAGGCAATCAAACCCAAAGCATTGGCTTCCCTCAGGAGAACTGGTAACAGAATTCAAAATGTGGAAGCCACCTGAGTGGAAGGTCTTCTTGAAGAGAAATTGTGGGTACCATTCCCAGGGGTAGTGACATTCATAGTGCAATATGGCCTGTGGGGGCTGCCTAGGAGCTCCTTGACTGACACACAAAAAAAACCCATGTGACCAAAAGCTGATGCACATATTCCCAGCCACCAAGCCTAAAGCTCGACAGCAGTATTTCAGAAGACAGTATTTTGCAGCAAATTATACAATCATGTTTGCATTTGCATTGCACTTTTAGTCTTTAAAGCACTCTCATTTACAGTATTCCTTCGAGCCTCACAGCCACCTGAGAGCATAATGAGCTGATGCATAGATGCAGAAACAGAGGCCAACAGGGGTCCTGCAGTCTTCCCAAGGTCAAGGGTAGGCAGTACTCCTTTTGCTGTTCCATATCAGGGCCTCTCAGCTAGAGCCTGGGAATCTGAAGGTTATTTAAAGTTATGAATATACAGGTTGCAAGTATTTTCTCCCAGTCTGTTGTTGATCTAATGTATGGTGTTTGCCTAATAAAAGCCCCAAATTTAGGTTTAGTGTATTGATCAATACTTTTCCTTTTGGGTCTCGTATTTTGTGTTTCGCTTACAAATGCTTTCCTGATCCCAAGACTGTCCCTCCTTCTTCTGCGTTTTTGCTCTGACTGTGTATTCACTGCTGGACTGCTTGTTTGATGGTCATCTCTACCCTGAGCATGAACTCTCAGAAAGAGGGTGTTATGTCTCTTTTTTTACTCAACTGTATCGCTACAGTATATCACAGCCTGCTACCTCTGCACACAATAAATGTTTAGAGTTAAAAAAAAGAATGACATGTCATTACTAACAAGAAAATACAAGTATCTCTGGCAGAAAGTCAATGTACGGAATTCGGCTACTGCGAAAATTTTATAGAACAATTCTGTGTACCTTCGTTACATTTTACACTTAATTTTTAAGTCTGGCCACTGTCAGCTTCTGCAGCAACCCCCAAAGTATCATAAATCTTGAGCTTTGGAAGAAACCTTAGGGATCACAACAAAGGGGTCCAACGTCTTAGTTGGTGTGGTGTTCCCCGATATGGCCCCGTCCCCTGACAACACGCTGTTTAGTTTGAGGGCACAGCTTCAGGGGCTCCAAGCTCCTTCCCAGGAGAGTGAAACCTTCTGCGGGCCCAACCGTCATGGCCAGCGCTCGGATGCTGGACCCAACGTCCCAAACCCAGCATTTCGGTCATATTTACTTACCAGAAACTCCAAGTCATCTCCTCCACTTCCTGTCCAGCTAGTTCCTGGACACCTTCATCTGGATGACCTGCTGAAATCTCAAAGTCAACAAATCCCAAAACAAGAATCATCAACCTTTTAAACTAGTTTTTTTTATGAATCCACATTTATTTAAAGCACAGTACAATTATTTAGACCAGTTATTTGGCTCAGAACCACAGCCCTACTATATTTCACTCCCATTCAGGTAAATACTTAGAGAGAGGCTAGTAAGTACCAGGCCCTTTGTTAAGGGCTGGGACTGGACTGGTTAACAACAGGTGTGTTCCTGATCTGAGAGAGCTTACAGTGCAGTGAGACTCTAGGAGAAACCTAAGAAAGTTCTGAAATTGTTTTCCTTTTATCCTGTAACACTATTTAATAACTTGCCAAAACTCAAGATTCTGACATCCCTCTTGAATTCTACTCTCTTCTTTCCATCCCAAAGTCCTTATCAACCAAAAACCTTCACCTGCATCACTTCTACTGTATCACAGACATTTTTGTTTTGCTAAATCACATATGCACATACTCTATTTTGCAGACAATTACAGGAGGCCACTGATAGCCCCTATGAGGCCAAACTCCAGATCTTTGGGTTCTGTCATTAACCCAAAGAACGCCCTCAGTGTCTCTCCCATATGCACCATTCCCACCTAGGGATGTATATTATAAAACACAATCCTGTCTCTCTCCTGAAGAAGAAATTGCCAACGGCTCATTTCCCACAAAAGCAGCACCTACTGCCCCCTCAGGCCTTCTCTCTCACAGGTGCCCCCACAGACCCCAGGCTCCTTCCAAACTGAGATGCAATCCCTAGAGACGCGGCATCCAGTCTCATCCCGAAGTCTTTCTCTGCCCAGGCTGTGCCCCTGCACCCTCCCCGCACACCGACACCAAGTCTCAGCCTATTCAAAACTCTCATTTCTTGGAGCTCCTTTGACATTTCGTATGTCTGACACAGTCTTGTTTTAGAGCTGGCTGTCTAAGCTTTCTCAGAGTCAGAGAGCAGGGATCGTCTTGTCTTTGTATCTCCTGAAGCACCTGGCATAAAGCCCAGCCTCACATAAGTTTGAAACAAAGTTAGATCCAGTTAAACCCAAATCTCTCTCTCACATCTGTCCCAGTTGTGTCCTTCATCCTATTTCCTCTCCCTCAAAGCTATTCTTCAGATACTTGCAAACCATCACCTTGTCCTTGGTCTCTGTCCAAAACCCAGAAGATGCTGGCCAGCCCGGCGGTCTGATTCAATGTGGACGGCTCAGCAGGAGCGCAAAGTAGTCAAGAAATCCCTAAGGGCTCTATTTCCTGACCAACCTTTGACTCACTCACACTCTACGATTTGGGGCAAATAGTACCTTTTCATACCTTTTCTTCCACCACTACTTAGCTAAAATAAGGGGGAAACAGATAATACTGTAGCTTACTCACTTTATGTACAGAAAAGCTGGCAAAGCACTTGGAGCTTTGACAGAGAAAGGGAGTGTGACCACAGTCATGGATACATGCAATTGAGGATGGGGAACAATCAGTTTTAGCTCTGCTATTAAATTTGTGACTCAGGACAAAAATCCCAACTTATTTGGGACTATTTATCTACTTTTTGCATGTTACAGAGACTGATGAAAGCCGAGGAATTCATGCCACTGAAACAACGATGAAAAAAGATATTCTGGACTGTATGTGATTATCCAGGCATTTTATTAACAGTATTTGAGTTTTACAAGTACTAAAGCTGAAGGATCATTGTTTCCCTCTAAATGCTCTTGAGTTATTTATGAACCTTAGAGTTTTTAAATCACTTAGCCCACACACAGCCAAAATTCTATACGGCCTGCTAATCTGTGGTCTTGTATACCTGCTTCCTTCAACTGTGAGGGGAAGCCATGGAAGGAGGTGTATTGACTACATTTACAAACACCTGCCCACTACACTTAGTTTCCCTTAGAGATGGATCAAATGCAGCATATATCTTTTAGAATGGCCAATTCTTATTAGCTGTGCCCTTAACACTTGGGCCAGTGTTGGTGTTCTTTCTCAAATTATTTAGGCCACCACCAATAAAAATCATTATTTTACTAATCATATTATTCTCTAATCATTGTTTTCTAATCATATACTCATGTCTTTAAATCAATTGTTTCAGAAACAAGTTTAGAAATGCCATTTAGAAACTGATGGAGTGCCTGAAGGCTATGTCTGGACTAAATGAACAATGTGTTAAGCACAAAGAAATGAGTACTAATTTTTGTGACAAAATAAGTATTTGGCGTTTTAAAGAGTTCATGTTAGTGACCTCAGTCATCTTTCACTTAGGTATAGCTTGGGCAGCTATATGTAGCTACATTTGACAAAGGATCATGTTTAAGTTCTATGAGCTTTTTAAAGTTTACATACCAAAAATATAATAAGGACCTTAAATCAAATGATGTCGGCAAAAATTTGACAGGAAAGTAAATAACACATGCAGTATACATCATGTCTCCAAGTTCAGGCACACCAAGTTGGAGAGCACTAACTACATTCAGCTCTATATCGGCTATCATCACATAATCTCTGTGAAAATACACTGTTGAGACTTATCACCTATTTGCAAAATACAATTCATATACCGTTACAGAGAGGCTATTCTTTCCTTTGCAATTTCCAGAATTGCATTACAATGCAATGCAGCCTAGAAAATTAAAATGTCCATCTGACTTGCAATCCCCCTACCCAAAAACTGCAGTAAAACTTACCTTTAACATCCAGACTAAAATTTTAACCATTAAAATAATCCCCTGTATGGTGAGCTTTTGGAAAACAAACTACTGGCTGTAAACCAAAAGAGCTCCATTGGAAAAGGGGGTATCAAAAAGAAAGAAAACGACTTCAAGTTAAACAAAACAAGTAATGCGAGCAGGTGGCCTCAAAACAAGAAAACAGACAGCCTGACGGCTAGAGCTCACTGGCCCATCACAAGAAGCTCCCTCTCTTACTGCCTGGCGAACTATGCTATTCACTTATAAAATTAGAGTACAAATCTGCACTGAGATTTGTACTCTTAGATTAAACCTATATATTTAATTTCATTTCTTCCTGAAGGACTATTGAAAGTAGAATGAATCTGAAAAAGCGAGAACATGAGAAAAGACAATAGAACAAAATGCAGTGACCTAGAAAGCAGGTGGTTGTGTGAATTCACTTGGCTGACCTGAGAAGCCTCAAGCCAACAGTGGGAAAAGCTGAGACTCAACCCAATTCACACCACAGAATCAAGGGCCGCGGAAACTGACAGGCCAGGTACCCCTAGAATCAAGGATAAAATGTGCAGGGTGGGGCCAAAATAAAGATTTCTGAGAAAGTTGTTTTAAGAGTTTAGTTCCCTAGATTCATTCCCCGTTTGGACACAATCTCTAGAGTACAGGACTCAAAACAGGGGTTATGTAAATATGTGCATAATGAATTCAGAAATCACCAATACAGCTCTTGCAGTCAGATCTGTACTGCTAAGCCAGCCATTGTCAGGACTCTTCTCCACGGACTCTGACCAGCTCAAGAGAAAAGGCCTAAGGTCCCCAATCACAGAGTCCATCCAGACCTTCCAATAGTGAAATTCAAATTTAGCAAGCCATCATGTTTCCAAAACTTCTACCAGCTTTTTAGTCTTATTCATGAGCAGATAACCAAGGATTACCAGGGATCTGAGAAGTCTCTCCTGCAGAAGATAGAGATCAAAGCCAACAGACAAAACCAACTTGGAGGAACAGAAACAACAGAAGGAGAATAAAACTGTAAACAATATAGGTGCGAGAATGAGAGAAAGCTTCCTAGACAGAAGAGCGAAAGACAGAGATGGGAAATTGGGAAAAAAAAAAAAGAGCAGAAGGTTAAGTCCAGAAGGTCTAATATTTGAATAATGGGATTTTTAGAAAGGGACAACACGGAAAGTAATTTTCAAAAATTCACTAGTGATATTAAGAAAATTTCCCAGAACATAAGTTGCCAGATTTTAAAAACCTACTGTTCCACACCAAGGAACATCACTGTAAAATTTCAGAACATAGAAGACACAATTTCTACAAGCTTCCAGAGACAGGGGGAAAAAGTTTATATTAAAGGATCAGAGTGGCTTTGAACTTTTTAACAGCAATACTGGAAGCAAAAAAATAGAGTAATGCCTTTAAAATTCTAAAGGAAAAAATATCTGTAACTTAGATTCCTGTATCCACCAACTATCAACTGAAGAGTATCTTCATATATGCAAATTATTAAAATACTTCTCTCTCACACACCTTTCTTATGAAGTTACTGGAGGATGTCACTCCAATAAAATAAAAACAAGAGTACGGCATATAGGGATATAGGGAAGGAAAACCCAAGAATGGAGACAGGTGAAAGGAAGTATTAGGCATGACAGCTGTGTACCAGATCTGAGTATTTTGACTCAAGAGACAGACATGTGGGGGGCTCAGTACCAGGAGTTCCAATGCTATTCTGCCAACAGACTATGTCACTTTGGTCCACGTTCTTTTCCGTCCTTATCTGTACTCCATGCCCTGGTAAATCGGTCAGCTAATGCTTATTTTAAACCATCCCAATCCCACAGATTGTACTCTGGTCTACTCCACAGGACTGGAGGGAAGCCACGGGGAGTTCTCACACAGAAACCAGAGAGGCGAGGAGTCCTTTAGCCCATCTCTCTGCCAGACATCTGGCATGGGGCTCACAAGACAGCCCTCAGGTGCCCTGAGATGGAGCCTGTTTTCCAGGATTCACTCACAGCTTTGCACAGTCTTCCCCAGAATCAGCTTTTATAAGTTATCAGAGATGCTGAAGCCAAGCTACAACCCAGAGAATCTGTTGACTTTTCCTAAAAGCCTTTATCTAACAGTGGCAATATTGCCCTTTCCTTCCATGGCTGGGTTTTGGTTTACTACTCAGCTTTTCAAAACTAAACAGTGTATTATTCAAGATACATACAATAGTGATGAACTCTAAAGAAAAGAAAGATTAATACAGAAATCAAGATAATGGGTATCTGTGGATGGTGAAGAAAAGAAGTGTAATGGAGAGGCGCAGACGGGGTCTTCTAAGATACTCAGGTTCTGTTTTTAACTTGGGTGGCAGGCATACAAAGTTTTATTGTATTATTATTCTTTAAATGGTATTTATATGTTTCATGATTTATAAAACATGCACACAATCTCAGCACAGCCTTGCAAGGTAGAATTCCCCTTTTACAGAAAAACCAACAGTTTTATTAATATACTCATTATCTCAGGAATATCCAACCCTCCATGCCCTCAAAGCCTCGACTGCGATTCACTGCTACCTGGATACTGTGTGCAGATCCATCACTTTGCAGTGCAATGGGAAGACCTAGGAGACTGACGTGAAGTTCACAGGACAGACAGCGCCTGCCGTTTCCAGTTATCTTCTATCACTGGAGACATTTTGGTTCATTAAAAAAAACAAACTTACTATTCACCCAGTCAACATTTGTTTATGGTGACATTGGAGACTATCCTATGTACGTTTTTCAAAAGCTTTGTTGAAATTTTTTTTTGTGGGGCTTTTTGGTAGCAAATTGCAATACAAAGTTAAAAAGGAAAATATCAATCCAAAAGCACAGGATTAACGATTTAGATCATCTACTTTATTCATCCTACAAAGATTCCCTCAACGGATGTAGCTGAAAATCAGCTAACTATACAGCTTTGGAATTCTCAATGTAATCCAAGTCAGGATATGCACATCATATAGATTCCTAGGAATCTGGTAGGGAACATTCCATTTCTGTCCTGTACCCTCTGTTGTGAGTGGTGTTACCATCTCTCCCACCGTTAGGTACTCCTAGAATGGGCTGGTCATAAAAGATCTATCAGTTTTGCCTGCATCAATGGTTCCCCATCCCTTTCCCATCACGGCACACGGTGCTACCACTTGTGTAGCACAGAGGCTCCCACCAGGTCTCCCCAAGACAACCAACATCTCAGCACGTCCATAACCAATCTGCTCCTTCCTGACACGTGAGGGCTCAGCTGGGGAGGTTTGGTCTGCATAAGACAACAGCGTAAGCAGCTATCTTCTTCTGAAAGCCGTCCGAAGAGGAACTCCTGCGGACAAGATGGGCTGATCTTCAAAGATGGCAGAGACACACAATGAAATGTTTTTCTGATTTCTTCTTCTGTACCATTCTCCCTATTGTTGAAGAGGCTAACCCTATGAAAACATGTCACAAAATGTTTCAAACTCATGCAAAAAAAAAAAAAATGGAGAAACAAGAATAAGAACAACCCAAGGGTCATCATCAAGTTTTGTTTTATTTAAGATTTTAGTTTTAATTCTGAAGAAAGAGGTACATTTCCTTGTTTTTAGTTTTAGCGTCAGGTTATAACCAGGTTTCTGTTTTCTTTTCTCCTGTCTTTTCAATACTGCACAAATGTCGAGCAACTACAGGGTTAAGTAAAAGCTGCAGGGAGGAGGTCAGAGATTCGCTCCTGGTGGTGATCAGCCGGCCCCAGAGCAGTGCTGCCTCAGAGTGCCCTGGTCAGGTGGACTTAAGGTAAAAGGAAAAAACAGTTTCTGACAGAGGATAAAGACTGAAGAACTCACTTATATTTCAGCTCTTATATTATGCATAGGTATTATATCTGTGAGCACTTTTTTTCTTTAAAACATTTGAATTTACTTTCAATCTAAAGCCAAGAATATTTTTCTCCTTTAAAAAAATGACTTCGCCCCTTCTCATAAACTCTTAAGCAATAGGCCAGTTACTACTACATATCAATTTGTCTTTCTATCAACTTCCAATACACTCTTTTGTTTAATGACACAACCAAGTCCTCTCCATCAACTTGCCAAAAGAATTAAAAATTAAATTAAATTAAAAGCATTTTCCCTGCCATAGTGATAAGCTGAATACAAGATGGATGCCAGGACCACTGCTTTACCCCAGGCACTTAGCAATCTCATTTCAATCAACCTGGTTCTCAAACTTCTGCAGCTAAGAATGCATTTACTTGACCTTTCCTATAGATTAATCGTCATTTTCTGCTAAGCAGATTATGTCATTATTATGCGCAACAGACAAACAGTAATTTTCTAAGTATCAAGACTGCCCTTTGATTTTTTTCCTCCTTAAAAAGGCATTTTTAGGAAACATTCAACAGTGTCACTCAAATGCTGGATCAACAGAAACTTCTACAATTAAAAAAAAAAGATGGTAATGACCCTGTGATCTCACTGCAGCCGGGAATAGGGAGAAAAAAATTTATCAGGAACTGGATTCTTCAGAACGTAAGAGATGAGAAGGGAGCTGTGGGTGGGCAGAGAGGGGGAAAACGGGGTGGGACAAATCCTGCATTTTCTAATGTTTTTTTCCTCTTTCCCTAATGGCGGTCCAGTGTTGAACTCTGTAGTAAATCTGTGGGGGTTTTGCTGGGGGGTCTGAAGGCTGTCTGGAAGCCTGGGGGTGGGGAGTGGAAGCTGGAAGGATTTGAAGGAGGAGGGTAGGGATTCCAACTGGCTCTGTGCAGAGGGATCTGTGTGCTGAAGGGGGCGCTGTGGTGGGTTTGCGATGGCGCAGCACTGGGGCCGTCCATCTCTGTGAGGGCCTGAAGGGATTTTAGCCAGTGCGGAGGATTGTCATCTTGAAGTGAGTCTAAACTGTTTCCTGAAGAAGCTGGTATACCTAAGGAGAGAAAAGAACACAAGAGGGAAAATGGTGAGTTTGTGCAGAAAGAGTAAGAAATTGGTCAAAATAAGAATTTTGAAAGGTGATTAGTTTATCCAAAAAGAAACAGAAGGCATTACAATTTTAAACACCTTCCAAATATGACCTCTTTAATCTTATGTTCCTTTTATCCTCCACCAGCAATGACCACAAATTATTGTCACAGAAACCCGTGCGCGGAACCATGATTTGTTACAGAAACCCATGCCTCCTCTTCACCTACATGGACATCACCCCCACTGTCTGAGGCAGAACTGCAGAAGTAAGTCCCCAGAATTGTACGACATTATTTCCCAACTGTCTTTTCCTTCTCTAAGAGGGATAAACAAGATCGCCTTATAATAGAGAGCTTTATTTTAAAAAGTGGAGTATGTTCCTTTAAAAGGCTAAGTCAGATCCTTTTGTACTTTGAGACCTAAAAAAACACATGCTGCCAGACGTTAGCACTTACTTACACCGAAGAAGCAACCTAGACACGAAATTATTACACAACTAGGCCAACAGAGTTAACCCAGACTGCACAACCCCAGAGCACGAAACAAGCCGCCCCAGACCTGGGGTTTTGTGATAAGAAGCTTATGTTGAACAGACCTTTTATTTAATTGGTGCTAAAAACCCAACTGACAGCAGTCAGTGGAGCTGAAGCAGTGAGAAAGTTACCTGTGATGATGGCGGGGTCTGTCCAGCTGCCAGGGCTGTCCCAGCTCAGGCTGTCGGTGGTGGCAGTGCTGGACGCTGGTGCACTGTGGCTGGCGTTGGAGGGGGAGGAAGAATTGGGCAGTCCACCAAAGTTGATGTTAATGTTGGGTAGAAGTGCCCTTAGCCCGTCCTGCCATTCCTTCATATTTAAACTCTCTACAGAACTGCTGTTGTCTGGGAGATTTACCAACAAAAAAATGAAAGATAAAAAAAAAATAAAAAGCTGACGTTAGAAACATATGTTGTTCTTCAGTGGTTAAGCGGGAGAAGATTTATTCTTTCTTTACTGAGCATTTAAAATGGACTGTCCTAGCAAGATAAACTTGGTTTGGATTTTGCTCATGAGCTCAGAGTCCCTGAAATAAGTGAGGGAAAATTTGTGCAAGGTTCAGGAGAGGGAGCTTCTTGTCCTTATAGCCTCTTTACCATTTCACGTTTGTACATCAATAATACAGTTTAAAGACTCAATGCTCCAGGGCAGTTTGTTTCCAGCTACATTATGAGGCTTCCAGTTAGTGAGGCATTTAGCCAGCTGAGCTGATTTATGCTATTTTAAAAAAGCAAGCCTTCAAAGTTCACTAGAATAGCTTATTTTTGAGCCCGTTAAATGGAAGAAAAGTTACCTTATGAAGAATAAACATAAGCCAATAGAAAAAGAAAAATAATTAAGTTCTTCCTCATTATAAAACTGGAAATGCATTTCAGAGGAGAAAGACAGGAATGACTAAGCTTTTGATTTTGAAAAGAGTATTTTTCCATTAGTCACAAAGGCCAAGGAGGCAGGGGCTAAGCTACCTTTCTGATGGAGTAATTTCCAGCACAGTCTGCCTACTCTATTGCAACAGTGCTACCAATCACTTAAAACACAAGTCCTGGAGCCCTACAGCTCTGGTTGTATTTATGAATAGTGTTAAATATGATAAGTCTCTATCAACATAAAAAGGCTTTTTATAAATTGTGACTAAACTAAGTTGATCTACTACCATCCAGAATCCACATAGTGTAACTAATTGGTTAGGGGAAAAAGGGTAAAGTGGAACTACCGCTTAGAGTAGTTGTTTTATTGAAAATAGGAATGTAGATCACACTACCAACTGGGGTTTTTGCAAAGAGCATAGAAAATTATTTCTGGTTCCACAGAACTGATGAGCAATCACCACTGACGACGACGATGATGGTATGATGATGTCCAATCAGACACACACTATGCTATGTGGTGAATTCTGAATTTTCTTTCTGTAATTTTGTTTTGCTCCACTCACTGGTCTAATGCCAAAGTGTATCATGTTTCAGCAAGTGAAGCATTAACCCTACTGACTTCATTTTAAAAAAGACAAAAAACCAAAATCAAATCCAACAAGTCATGTCTGAATTTACTAAGATGAAGAAAAAGCATATGCCATGAAGAAAAGTCAGTAGAAGGGAAAAGAAAATAAAGTCTTCAAAAGTACTTTCATTTCACAGTCAATGTACTTTCCTAAAGAGCTCTGTACTTTTTACTCAATTTTGCTGTGAACTTAAACTGTTCTTAAAAAAAAGCCTGTTTTTTTTTAAGATACATGTTTCTCTGATTTTAGACCAATGAAACCAAGCAAGAGTATATACTAGCCAAAGAAATTCAGATACGGCACATGATACAGAAACAGGGAGAAACTTAGATCTTCCCTGGTGAACTATAAGATACTTGGGAAATAAATGAGCTAGTTTGTCACAATCTTGCCAAAAAAACAGTCGTGTGCCTAGACATCTTGGGAGCCTAATAGCATGCATGATAGGCTTACAATGAAGCAAGTGTCACAGGAAGTGTACTGACATCTTTTGCTCTTGGAATGAGACCACTGTCTCCTTTGCAGTAGCTTAGGAGAGAAGCTTTCATAGTTTTCTCCACTACTGCTATCCCAAGTGTTGGCACAAAGGGCGAGAGAAAGGAAACCAGCTAAATCCTAATCCCATCAAAATAGCTCTCAGTCCAGCCACAGCGCAGGTCACCTCCTTTACTCTCCCCCTACTGCCCCAGTGCCTTCCTCTGACCCAAATTCATTTTGGCTGCAAGGGTTTCTGGTAATACCATTCCTTGCAATACACATGTTCAGGTTTATTAACCGCAGCACTATTGACATTTTGGACTCCTAATTAACTCTTTGATGTGGGGGCTGTTTCCCCCACATACATTCTAGTATGTTTAGGATGCATCTCTGGCCTCTCTCCACTAGATGCCAGTGACACACACATACTGCCCCTAGTTTTGATAACCAAAAATGCCCCAGACATTACCAAGTGACTATAAGGGGGCAATTCACCCCTGATTAAGAACCACTGACACAAAGGAAGTTGATTCCTTTGTTTCCAGGCTCTTATTAAGCCTGCTCAAATACACATCACTGTCAAATAATACCAAGGCTTTGACCACAGGACTCAATTTGACGCAACTTCATTTTCCTTTATTTATACAGGACTTCACACTGGGGTAAAATTCAGTATGTATAAGTACAAAAACAATGGGCTGAACCTGAAGATGTACTGTATAAGGAGCCCCACATTGGTAATTAATACAACCTTGGGCACATAAGTAAGTCTCTTAATAATAACCCAGGACCCTACCTCATAACATCTGCCTTACTCTCTCACAAGGATAAAATAAGAGAAGGAAAAGCAATCTGAAGACCTTTTACTACTTGATAAATGCCAAACAACAGTTTTTTCTCTAGTACTCAATACTGAACAGATGATAAACCTCCCAAAAAGCCAAGTCAAAAGATATTTCTTGCTTGCTAGCATCGAGCTCTGTGCACAAGTCCCCTCCTAAGAACACAAGGATAACATCCAGCATTCTCACAGAAGTACAGTGTAATCAATCTAATTAATAAGCCTTCTCACCACCAAAATAGTACAAAGTAAGATATGGGAAAGCACCATAAACTTTCCACAAGAAAGTACAATGAAAATCAAATTACTGGATGTATTTTACATTAAAATGATACTGCTTTACCATGTGTATACATGTCTAACTTCACTGACTGAGCTGTACGCTAAGATTTGTACATTTTATTGTATGTACCTCAGTTTTTAAAAATGATATTTTATTTTTGAAGTATTTAATTAGTAGTTGTACAGTACATGGGAGAAGGATTATATGCTTTCAAAGGATTGCTAACATGTTTTAAATTTTAAAAACATTTTAATTTATAATATCCAGATATGTACAGCAAAACACTATTCTCAGTTCTAAATAATTTGAGGGCAGGAGAACGGGTCAAGTTGTTTGTAGTAGTTTTATTTTCAGTATAGAACTCAAAGACAGCATTTAAAGCACTTCAAGATGCCATATACCACACCCTCACATTCCACTGTATGAGTATGTATTGGAATACTTTCAGTTTACCTGGCTCGGAACACCCTTTACTAAAGAAGAAATTATGGTCAAAATTCTTCCATCTGCTGGTAGCCTACCATCCAGTCCACAAGTCGATTATGACACAATATGCAAGTTGATAAATCTAGTTTTTAGCAACAATAAAAATTGTAAAATGTCTGTGTTAAGGTGCCCAAGACAAAAGTCAAAGCAGCTACTTACTGAATGCCTACAGTGTGCAAGGGGAGCAAAGCACTTCAACTACACATGGCCCCTGGGCTCAAGGAGCTTAAAATTAAAGTCTAGACAGTGACACAATGCAAATACAGGAAAAGTTCAACAACTACAATCTGAAAAAACAACAGAAAAAATGTCATAGGATTGTGCATGATTCATAAATGCTATACAAGTTTAGTAAAAAGGGCAACCAATTAGGCACTGAGTGGAAATGTGCTGGTAGATGAAGAATACTGCAGTCATTTATTCATGGAGTTGTTTTAGTTACCACATAGACCCCCCCAAGCCTGAAAAAATCTTTGGTATTTTTACATAACATCGGACTAGTCCAATCACTTACTAGGAAGTATGGGGAAAGGCATGTTTTATAAGCAGTGACTACATTACCAGATAAAATTAAGCTGTGTTCTGATGTCAGACCTTTCATAGAAAACCATTAAGGAGGAAAAGATGAATGGCTTAGGCGAGAACACAGCATTATAGTGGACAAGTGGGTTTCTTTCCTCTGTTCTTCAGATTAACTGCAATATGTTCATTACTAGGAAATGCAAAATTTTGTTACAGACAGCAAAACTGTAGGAAAATCTGCTCCTTATAAAAAGGTGTCACCAGCAAGCCAATGGCTCTTTCTGGTTTGCATAAATTCTTCACCTGAAAGAATGATTTTCAAATTGGTTCCACAGACTGCAAAACCCTCTCAGGAGCCACTACAAAGATGAGGGAACAGGGCACCAGGACAACTGATGTCATCTATTTTACACAGTAGGGTATCATGCGAGACTGCATTTGAAAAATAAGATCTGCTGCTGGGAGTGAACACAGAATATCATGCAAATGTACAATGACATATATAATGACAACACAGTGAGGTAAAACACACTGACAAGGAACCCCAAAACAAAAGGCTAGTCTAAGTATTTTTTTCTCCCAACACAATTTGTGCCACCAGGTCAGGATTTTCTTCCTCCTCTTGCAGTTCCTGCCTTTACCTTCTTTTTGGTACTCCCTCCGTAAGGTCTTTTCCTTATGAACACATAGGCCTTACTAATTAAACTAGCTAGATGCAACTAAACACACAATTCCACCAATTTCTCTACTTTTGTGTCTGGGTAGGAAAAACTGGCCCACTCATCTGGCCCCGATCCTTAGGCTACTCCATTCTTGACTGCAGTCTGAGGGCCAGAGACCTCTTATTTCAAGTGTTAGTGGTCAAATCCACCCCAACTGGGGTATAATCATTGAGAGTCCTAGTCACAAAATAGTCCCAAGAGTTTAACCTGCTCTTCAGTTTTTAACCCTTATCTCATGGTTACCCCTCAAAGCCTCAATCGGCAACTAAATCTTGTTTTCTGAAAGCTTTTAGCTTCCTTTTCTTTACTGCTATTCTTTACAGTTCAGTCAAAGGCTACCTCCAGCGGTTAGATTACTTGGTGAAACAAATATTTCTTGGTCCAAGCAGTTGTACATGAGAAATCTAGTTCTCATTATGGTTACTCTTTGCCATTTATTTAGACTCTCAAATCTTCATGCATTTTTAGAAGGACATACAGTATAGCCTGTCTCTGCCACTCCACCCCTTCTACACACATCCTCCTCTCCCTACATTATGTATTATTTCCTATCATTTTGGAGACAGAGCCTGTCTCCATCAGCTCATGATTTTAAGAAAGCCTAAACTTTCAAATTTCAATAATGTATCTCTAAGCAACACAAATATAAATGAATTATTTTTGTCCTATATGTTAAACCAAACTTTAAAGAGCACACAAAGTTTCTCCCATCAGAACTTAAAAGAAAGTCTTCATGATACAGGTGTGTTACACTTCAGGTGATCCACAAAAATCATTTCAACTCATTACTAAGATTTGAAGGGAAAATGACTACTTTGTGAATGATTCTAACAGATTTATAAAATCAGTTCATTTATGAAAAAGTGTTCCTCTGCTTCAACAAAAAGCACTGACCCTCAAATTTCTATGACTTGCTTATAAAACAAGAGAGACCAGCACTGGAGTGCAGACTTGCTAGGACACAGATAAAATCTTAAATGTTTAATAAACCTGAAAGTGGAGATTAATCTAACTACGTGAAAAATTCCAGGAACTCAAATGAAAAGGAGTTCTGAGGATAGAAGAACTTGAACAAAATAACAAAAAAGTCAGAATTTATTACCACTAGTAGTTCAGAAGTAGAAATGACATAAACAGGAAGAGAGAGGCCATGAAGATCAGCTAAATATGATTTGAGCTTTCTGGACTCTGTCTTTACTTCCTGCCTTTCTTGTTGTCTAGAATGCTTTTCCAATCTCTTTAATTAATTTTACTCAACCTTCCAGAAGTCTAAGACTTTTCTCTTCCACTCAGATCATCCTATATCATA
This sequence comes from Smutsia gigantea, assembly GCA_032199065.1. Lineage (NCBI taxonomy): Eukaryota > Metazoa > Chordata > Mammalia > Pholidota > Manidae > Smutsia > Smutsia gigantea. Next base: position 101,963 of record JAVSCE010000772.1, on the reverse strand, counting down.
GCAGTTGCGATCTGAACCCCACTCATTTGCCAGCCAACTGTGTTGTGACATCCACTGTAGTTACTGTTAACCCTACATGTACTCCTTCTCTCTCACAGCTGTAGTGACAGGCCTGAAAAGGGAAATTTTGTACATCCTTCAGCATGTAGCTCTGTCTTAGAAACCTGACTTGTGTCAAGACACCTGCTGAATTGAAGTCCCAACTTGAAAGGAGCTGGAAAATCACTTTCCCCTAAAAAACCTGTTTGATTCATGCATGTGCAGTATTCTGAATCAAATTGTTCACTCCAAAGATATTTAAGTCTTTCTGAAAGAAGGAATTAACTAAGATTCAGGGGCCAATGCTCTGCATGTAAACTGAGGGCGAGAAGTCACTAAGAGGTCATAGTTTCAACAGTGCTGGAGATGCCAAAACACAATCAAATATAATTTTTAAAATCCAATGCACTAAAATTAAATAAGGAATGCTTTTTAAAAAAGATATCCTAATATTGTAAGGTATATATGTACAGGATACTGAACCAGTCTATTAGCTATATTCTATCCATTTTTCTACTCTAGACACTATTCATTTACTCACTATGTACTTTATGTACTTGATTACTTCAGTACCAACAACCCAAAGGTTAATAGCAGCAGCTTCATCTTACAAATGAGACTGAGTAGGCTCTAGTAGCTTAAGGAATTTGCCCAGGCATATATAGTAAAAAGTGTTGAAGGCAGCAATCAAACCCAGTCTGACTCCAAAGTGTTTATTTTCGTCACCAAGCATACTACCCTACCAACCAGTCCTTGTCCTGGCAGGACTCTTGGGCCAAGAGAAGGTGCCTGCAGACGTATTTAAATAACTACATTATGTGATAATAAATGCCATTCTGGTATGAACAAAGTCCTGTGAGGCATGAAGAAGAAAATGAACAATTCTGCCATTTTGCATGCAAGCTAAAGGGTGACTAAGAGAAATGCAGAGGAAGAAAAGCTGATATTGAAGAGGGAAAGGGCATGCCAAACAGAACAGCAGTAGAAGCAGCTAGTCATAAAATAAAGTAGGAACACTTCAAAATGTAGTAGATACGCTTTGCACAATGTGTACTTTTCTCTTCTAGAATGTTCCTACAAGGATCTGTAAGTCTGTTTGGGGGAGAATCAGCTCATCTAGTGAGAACCAGGAAAATATCTAGATGTTTGCTTTATGAAGGATTTAAGGGAGCAGAATCTAAGGAAAAAAAAAACAGGGAAAAATACTTATGGAAAGATGTCTATACATAAAGCTACATATAGAATGAGGAAAAAGTAAACTTAAAAGTTAATGCAAAAGATGCACTTTCAGAAGCATTACAGACTGTACCAAAGGGAACCTGAACCAGAACATACAAGCAACAGAGCTAAATGATGGGAAGGGATAAAAATCCAATATAAGACACCTATAAAATCTGAAATTGGAAGCTTGGAGGAAAGCATTTACATAAGCACAAAACTGAGCAATGGCTGGAAACAAAGCCCTGTAAGAAGATCCAAGGACAATCAAAGGAGTTTCCCATTCAGAAGATGATATATATGATTTTAACAGAATAAATTCTGCAACTGCAGACATGGAGGGTGTCAACCACCCTAAAATCTCGGAGGAGATTGGGGCTATTGTGAAAATAACAGAAGCCGTAACAGTAAGAGACATAATTTTAAGATTTACAGAAGCAAGAAGTGAGAATAACTAGATTTTGAGTTCTTGAATGGCAGGCATCCTGGCTACTTCTGCAATTATCATAGTGTATTGCAATCACCTATTCACATGTTAGTTTTTTCTACTAGACTTTGAGTTCCTCAAGGAAAGGGGCCTTGATTTAATCCTCTTTGCTATGGTGAACAGTTCCCAAACCTGAACCTCCAGAGGTATTTTATGTTTCTGAAGTGAACAGCCCTGAACATTTGTTTACAGGATTTTTTTGAGAAAACAGCTTTCAAAAAAAAGAAGTGGGTGGGTGGGTCACGGTGGTCCACTGATTATAGGAGGCAGTGATTCACAGGACACAGAAGATACTAAAATGTCATTTTCTGACTATGCAATATAAATAATTCTAACAAGGAAAACAAATTGGGGAGAAATAAAACAGTTCTTGTACATGGAAAATCTCATGGGATTAGATTTGAAAAGAAAGCTTAGAAAAGATGGATGGAAGTAGACATAACCTACCTGTATGTAAGAGTATCATAATTCTTGAGAATTAAAATCAGAATCCATAATTATCTGAAGCTTGTAAAAAAAAGGGGAAAGCACTATGTCATAATGTTAAGCCCCAAGAGAAGGCAAAAATAGGTAATTCCATCTTAATTTTGCTTCCATCTTCATTATAAAAGAGCATGACCCTCACACCAGAAAGGAGAGATTAAGTAACGTGGAGAAGAACACTTAAGTAAAGATGCACAGACAGTAAAAGAACATCTACTTAACTTAAATGAGTTTAAAATCTCTAGAGGCAAAATGAATTCTATCCCGGTAATCTTCACAGATGTGATCACAAAACCATTGTTAAGAGAAGTGCCTGAAAAGGTGGAAATGATAAGATTTTAGAAGCCACATGCTTATACTCATTCTTGGGAAAAACCTGAAACAGATTAGGAGCTGGATGAATGATATGATAGGTTCAGCAACCATCACTCTATTGTTGGTGTTTGGGAGCACTTCATGGGAAATAATATGCTTTGTTTTGACTAGAACCTCAGCTCCCCTCCAAATAAAATACACGGTAAGTCAATTATAACTTTGAAGTGGAAGGAGCAAGCATAGAGGCAGCTTCTACTGACAACTGTTCTCCACTGAAATGTCCTCCTTTATGCTATGGTCCATTTCCTTCCCTCTTCTGCTGCCTGCCCAAACTCAAAGACTTTTGCAGCTAAATCCATTCCTATCTCACTGACAGATCAATCCCACAAAAAAATGGAATAGAGTGATCAACGAAAGCCAAACTGCACTTCCATATAAGAACCAATCATATCAAAGTAAACTATTCTTTGGATAGGCTTTCTAGGATGTCCTAAATATATCTTGACTTCAGTTTCTGGTTAAGTTTTCTGAAGGTAACCTTTCAGACTAAGATGGTAAAGTATAACATGGATAACAGCAGAATTTAAATGAATTTTCATAGAATTTAAGATACTGGGTATCAGCCTGAAAGTTTGATACTGCTTAGCTTATCTTTGACTCCACGCTTTTTATATTTAACAAAACCCACAAAGTTAACTTAAATATGCAAACAGAAAGCCAATTCTAGAGATAACAGAACTAATTCTTAAGTTTTTTACACATTATTAATATTCATATTGATCATCTGTCACTTTAAAATCACATAGTTCTTTCATAAGACAAACTTGTGAGATGGTGATAAACACACAAGATACACTTTACATCAAATCCAAACATACAAAATTTAACAGGTATACATTTAGATTTTTTAAAATACATCAGTAAAGTACAGGATGGAAGCGATCTAACTAACCTGTCATGTGTATGGAAAAAGATCTAATGGATTTACTTAATAGGCTTATAATATTTGATATGACAGATGGGTAATGAAACTATTTTAAATAGGCAAGATTAGGACAATGTAAAAAGTTGTGCAATGTCTAAATTAGCAATTGTATGACACTGGACAAATCACAAATGATAACCATCCTGAGCCTTGATTTCATTTACAAAATGGGGGTTATACCTACCCCACAGGAAATTTTTATAAAGGACTCTGTGAACTGTAAGGGAATATGCAAATATTAGTAATAGGAATAGTTTTAATGAAAAAAATAGATGTATTACCTGATCACATCTGGGTTATTAAAGTGTGAGCTTCATATTTTAAGAAAGGCATTCCTTGTCACATCAAAATATGTAGAGAAGTGGCCTACACAGAGAACTAGAAACGATGTTAAGTGTGGAATGGCTGCAAGGATTAAGGATGTTTTATCTATATCTAGAAGTTACTAGACAAGTGGTAACTGCCTTCACATATCTGACAAGAAGCATAAATGAGAAAAAAGATTTTGGTTTAACTGAGAAAAAATTCTTTAACAATTACAAGTTGCCCTTAAAGAGAGCTCCCTATGTAGGAAAGTATTAAACAGCTCATCATTACCCATAAAGAGGTAAGAAAGGCATTTTATAGAGACTTTCTGAATTGTGTGTGTTTCTTTTTTAGGGGGAGATATATCAATATTTATACTGAGACTTATAAGTATTGCAAATGAAATTTGGAGGCAAGGAGAGTGTTAGGTGAAATTTTTTTAAGTGTGTGTGGGAGGTAGGGGTGGTCTTGGGGAAACAAGAGCTGATGCTTCCAGAGTTCAGAGGTACAGAAAACAGAAGAAAACGACTGATTATGGAGTGGTGAAGGGAATCTTACCCTGAATGCCACAATACAACCAAGAGGTTAAGTTATAACTCGTAAAAATGAATGGCACTGAATGGTTCCCAAAGTCCAGATGTAACACAAAGTACAGGTAGGCTCTGAAGGCCTCCAGAAATAATCTTGATACTAACATCACTCTCCCAATCATTAGGTTTCATTCCACAAAATGTTTACTGAATGTCTAGTCTATCATTTTCTCTGGTGATGCTCTACACTTCTGCAGCAGCCTCCTAAAAGTGAGCCATTCTGCTTGGTTTTGTGTCTCTTCAGTGGCTCAGTGGAGGTTGGCCATTCTGAACAATCAGTGACAGCTTTGGGTTGTGTAGCACTATATTTTTGTAAGGGTGTAAGTTCTCAGGCTTCATTCAAGTCAAAGTATTTTGCTGCCTATGCAGCAAATCCCTGTATGGTTACATGTCTATTGAAATCCGTAAGATTTCTAATGTTAGCAACTTTCCAAATTAAAGTATTTCCAAATTTCCTGTTATTAAAAACACCAAACCCAGTGTTTTACACCATTACACAACTTACTTCTCTTTCAATAGTGAACATCAGTCTCATTTTCTTCTGAAAGATAGTTCCTATCTTAGGATTTAAATCAAAGTCACAAAAATTCCTGTGCTCTGAAACATAACTTTAACTGGCATATTCTTCATAAACTAGTTATGAGCTTCATTTTTAGAAAGTATCATTTTAGGCCTTAAAACAGTAATTTGCTTCATTTCTCAATTTCCGAAAAGTGATTTCAGGAAATGAAGTAGCTTCCTCATTATTTTAAACTAAAGTCAAATAAAACAGGTATGGGTATAGTTCGTCACAGTCACAAACATTTCCAACCCAACAGACCAAGCACACATCTTTTAAGAGTTCTTCTCATTGTACTATTTACCCAAACCAAGAGATAAAGTTTGAGATTGTTTTATAAATAAATGTTTGATTTTTCAAAACATGCATGGATACTTTGAAATTTAACTATTTTATTTATGTGAAATGTATGATTTAAAAAAAACAGCAAGACCACTTTGCTTTTTCTTCCTCCTTAACTATTTATCACACACTAGGGAAAATAAAAAACTTTCATGCTTCCAATTTTCAAATGATGTCTCAATTTAAAAAGAAATAGTCCTAGTAAGAATACATCCTTCCAGACCTACAGAAGATGATACTCCTGTGGAGAGCAGCAGTTCAAGACCCTGATGAATTCAAAGACTTATATATGCTCACCACCAGTCCATTAAGTGGCCTTAGTTTGAAATTTATTTATTTAAGTGTTCATTTTTTGCTAAAGTTTATTATAGTTGAATTTGAAAAAAACTGCCAGAGGGTGGTCTTGACAGAACCAATTCCCAATCAGTGTTGAGTCCTGACTGTTAAAGAAGGCAGGAAGGAAGATCAGATGAAAACATTCTCAAATATAAATGAGAAACTCTAATTCTTACTTCACCATACCCTGGAGCTTTATACTGAATTAGAACATTTTAGTGAAAAAAGTTATATTAAAAGTAGTATTTGTAAAACACTGAATTTCAGTCATATTGTCTGTCTAGAAGTATTAAGTGATTTTTAAAAGAGCTAGAATATTTAAGTAGTTAGAGAAAGTAAATAATGTCAGTCTTACAATGTCAAAAATCTTATCAATTCAGCATTTAACAGTGCAGTGGTTGTTAATCTGTTCTAAAACTCAGACTATACTTTGTTTAAATGTGTTGTTTTGATTTAAGAGAAAAAGAAGAAAAAAAGAATATGACCACTTAAATCAAAAGCGAGTCTAGAAGTAAGCTGAAAGCTGGAAGACTGGTTAGTGGGGAGATAATTGATCATAGCAGCAGCCTGATAGGAAGAGAGCTTTGCCCTTTGAAAACGGAAACTTCAGGTCTGTTAGGGATCCAGTAGGGAAACACAACACAGTGCACACTAATCTAGTCGAGACCTCCCCCTCTAATTGTGGTAAGTTACATGGAGAAAGAAATGACTTCTTTTTGTCCAAAGAGAGAAAAATAAACTGGATAAAGAGGTGAGCACAAGCTATCAGAGTAAGATACATGGTGGTCAAGAATTAAAACCAGAAACCATGTTATAGACAATGGCTGTAGGGCTCTGTGTATTTATTTGGAGATTATATAAGATCTGTGTTTATTTTAGTAATAGGCTTCATTCCAATCACCTACCATTTAAAATACAGGTGAGGTCTTGGGTACATACACCTAGCAGCATTAACTACACTAAAGTTCAAAATATGTTACACTTCTCTGGGGCTGGGAAATACTACACTTAGGTTAATTAGGGCATGTTAACAGTTTGAAGTAAAAAGAAATGTACCCCACAGCAAATCTTACCCTAAGTGAGGGGTGAGGGGTTAGCATATATGCATCAATAACCCATAATGATAAATTTTAATTAAAATTTACATTTTTAACAGAGAAAACCTAAGTGAAACAATGGTATGTAGTCCAACATTCAGCTTAAGGCCAGTAAGAAACCTTCCTACTTGGTTGATGAAGACATAACCCAGGGCCTCCTTTACCTTTAGCTGGATACTCAATTTACAGATGGAATAAAGAAAAAAATAAACAGCTTCAGGGTGTCAGTCTTCTTGCAAATGCCAACATATAAAATGACAATGTTTAAAAACATCCCAGTAATGTACCAGATTACTACATTCTGCTCTGTAGATTTGTTATTTCAGTATGCAAGACTGGTAACAGCATGAATGCTACCACAGTCCTTGGGATAAGATCTCACCATATTAGGAAACAGCGCTAGGCTATAAAAGTTGATTGCAGTCAGTTTTCCTGCATTTCTTCTTGGAGATGGTGATGGTATTATCATCTTTAAATCCTTGTGAAGCTTTCCCTCTGTTTCATTATGCTGAAAATAATCTCCTTGATTGAAAAAAAATCAGATATTCTATCATTTTATATGGTGTAGCATATAGTAGTTCTTCAAAGATGAATCTGAGATCACACCTTTAGTGTGGTGTAGTGCATCTTGGTGCCATTACTGCAAGGTTTTTTTTTCCCATTCTGTAATACTAGAGATGTCACCAGTATAGTGGTCATGTATGTTGGTCCTTAAATGCTCTTTGGAACTGGAGAGAAACCCCGGGTTAATTTAATTTTACCTCTGTCTTACTTTTTAGTTCTGACATTGGTAATTATTTTAAGTCTATATTAAGGGTACCTGTAAGGTTACATTCTTCCTTGCCCCATCCCCTAAAGTGACTCCCAGATCACTGGGCCACATTTAACTCAAGGCTGTTTTGAGAACTTACAGGATCTGTGGTAATAGTTACTGGCAGATGGATACTTTGAAAGCCTTCAAATCATTGTCTGCACTGATATTCACAGCTGAAAGCCCTTGACTTGTGAGAACTACTGTAATAAATTGCAAGACACAACAAAGTTTTGAGAAGTGATATATTCTCAATCTTGAAGTTTTTTTCTACTTGAGTTACATGTATGAAAACAAATTCAGATGGTGAGGACTAACAACTTTAAATTGTTAGAATGTGACTATGGGCAAATCACAATCCTTCTGAGCCTTTATTTATTACTTGGTCTTTAAAAGGAGGATTGTTACAGACTATGTTATATATTTCAGAGCGCTGAAATTTACTACCCTTTCCTTAGGTTTTTCCAAAGAATGTGACACAGGATGGGTATGCTTAGCACTGGGACTGAAATTTGATGAGAAAAGCTATGAAAATATTTGTTCAGATAAAACATGACTAGGGGTGAGGTAGACACCAGTATTGTAACCTCACTGCATTTAAATAGGGTCTTTATTTCTTTAAAAAAAAATTTAGAGAAAGATGGGATAGAAATGAAGTACTTATATTGAACATATGAATTAATCAGAACAGCAGGAATAAATACTAGAGAAGTCACAGAGCTGGCCCAAGACCTTTTCCTCTGCTACAATCACTAAGTGGAGAATTTAAATGAAAATTACTGTACATAAGCCAACACACATGCATGCACACAACACATTTAACCTCATGTCCCTACAAAGAGCTAAGCTTATAGTTTGCCTTTGCTAAGCAAATCTTTGCTTACACAATGCTAATTAAATGTCATGAAGACAGAAAAGCTGTTTTATAATTTCAAAACTACTCAAGACGGTTGCTTCAAACATTTTTACCTACTCTGGAAATCAAAGTGTCCTAAAGGTCTCTTACCTACAGGTCTTTGCCCACTCTTTTTGAACAAGTAGGATATAAAAGTTTCTTGACCCACAAGATTAAGTAGTACTTCTGCAAAGAAGTATGGCATCTTTTAAGGTCTAACATTTGCCTTTCAGCCTACTGGGTAAAACACTGTGTCTCAATGCAGCAATTACCACACAGCCTCAACAAGGAAGAAGCCAAAGTCCTCAGAGCTGGAGTTATTTATTCTGCTATTTTAACATTGAGATAAAGTACAGTGCTGGGCCACTGAATTGTGCACTAATACAATTGTAAACTGTACACTTTATTTAATTGTTTGCTATGACTCACCTCAATTTTTAAAAAGGGGGTAATGAGTGCTTTAAAGGCTTTATGAATTATATGGAAGGGTAAAGAGAAGCTTTTGGGGTATTGTTTTGTAACAGAGCACAAAGTGGGTCTGAGTACCAAACAGGAACTGGAACAACAATACTCTTCCATGCATAGCATGTTCCAAGGTCAGTTTGGAGCTCCCAGGAACCTTTAGAAAAACCGTAACATGTGAAGTGGGCTAAAAACAAAGCCAACAGCTGCCTTAGGAAGTATGGTCTGAAGGAACCTGGAGAAAATGGATTGGTTATTAAGTACTATGTCCAGCTGTTTCATGGAACTTCTAGGTGGCAATTTAGATTGTTTAGGCTTGCCTTCAGTTCTAGTACCTAACAGGTATAGACTTGATTTTTGCCTAACTCAAACCCAGGGCAGACCCCCTATAACATGATGGACCAGAGAAGAGTCTCCTAATGAATCTTGAATTCTCAAAGAGTGATTCTTTGGAAAGGGTCCTGATTAAAGAAGCTGGAGGCTTGTATGCCCAGCAATGTAAGGTCACTAAAAATAGCATTCATGGCAACAAACCATGGGGCAGAAAGAAGATCTAAGGAGCAGTGGCTTTTTTAATTCATCAGTGTGGTTTCACATAGTATTCTTATGCAATGATTTGTACTTTAAAGCATTACTACTTTAAATGTCCTAGTTGATATCACAGCTGACATACATGAAACAAAGTCCACTTTAAAAAAATACGTTAGTGTCAGGAAATTAAGGGCACTTTCAAACTATGCATATTTTCTATTAATTCAATACAGAGAAAAAAAATGTTATATATCTTTATTCCTGTTCTACTACACCATCAGCAATTTTTCCTAAAGGTCACATCTAAGCATACAAAATACAAGGACCAAGAATTGATTAAATCAGTAACATGTTGCTTTCTATCTATTCACATAACACATTCTCTTTGGGGGAAAACTGTCAAAATATTTTTATGACCTGTTATCATAAAATTATTATGTTCTCCCATTTCTACTTTTCACCAATTTACTGCTTTTAATCTAATTTGTTATCTAAATAAAGCAGAATGACCTTGTTCAACTAAGTAAGAAAAGATACTTTCGCTGTGAGGTAGAAATCTGATTCTTTCCAGTTTGTATGTGAGCCTGGAGAACCTAGCTCATTCCTATAATAGGGCTCCTTAATGACCACTCTCATTCCATGCCATACCCCCTTTGTCTGAATCTTTCACATGAACAACATATCTACCAATCGCTTAAACTCACTGGGCTTACCTACACCTGTCCAACCTCACCCCTGGCTTTTCCCAAGTATGCGCCCCTGCACTCTTCTTCCATGTCTTCCTACCATGCTAAGGAAGGAATGTTTATTCCACTGTTCCTTTGGATCATCTTCAACTTATAAGAAACATGACCTAGGATTCCCCAGGAAATACATGCTTTCTACAATTCTCTCTCATACAATCTGACTTCCTACTTTCAATTAAGGAGGGTGACAAAGAGGACAGAGAAGAGACCACAAGAATTCTGAAAGCTAGCCTTCCTTCCAACCTCAAGCTCCAGTGTTAGACATCCATCGACATCCTTTCTCTGGTTCTCACTCATCATTCAGCACTGAGTAGTCATCACATAGACCAGTCTCCTAATCCATCACTCCCTTAACAGCACTGTACCTGTTCTTCATCCTCATCAAAATCTAAAATCACTGAACTCCCTTCAACATACTCACAGCACTGGTTCTTTCCTGAATTAGCAGACTCTTCTTGACCACAAGATTAGGTATTTCAATGCTGTTTTCTTGAATAGCTGTGTCCTTTTTTCTTCACCTTCTAGCCAAACTCTCAGTATTTGCTTTGTCCACTCCTGATGCTTTGTGCTGAACCAGAGGAACATATAAAACCATATATATTTGGACACTAAATTTTAAAAATTTGGTCCTTATCTTTACCCAGTGATTCTTCAATTTCTTTCCGAGGCACTCACAGGCTTATTGTCACACATTTTCTTACTCTCCTTTTTTTACTCGCACTCTCACTCCCATTCTCACACAATGTGCATTCAATAATTACTGAAGTGGGCCCTATCAACTATTTTCATTTTCCTTAATCTTGCATTCTCTCTCCTAGATTCTCTAATTTTTCTTACAAGTAACAGGAAGATACAGCCACTTCCCCAAAGCTAAACCTATAACTTAACCTCACCTCAAGAACTTATCTCCTCTCAGCACCTACAGAAATCCACTATCCTACTGGATTAGCCTATCTTGTCTTCAGTACTGCCCATGTCTTCCTCTGCATTGGCTCTGTATGTTCTGCCTTTAAATATTTAGGTATCTCCCTTATCTCAAAGCAACACCTTCTAACATCTATCACCTATATAGTTAGCTTCTTGTTTTTCCCTTTGTTGCCAAATGTCTTAAATAAGTAGTCAATGACTGTTGCATCCATATCCTTGACATTTCCTCATGAATCCTAGGAATGCACCTGTACCTTTTTATGAGTTACATTTTTAAAGGTCACGAGAGACCAAGCCAAACCCAAAGGCCTTTCTTAGATCTCATGCTTTCTGATCTTTAATTCATAATTTCTTCTTCATTCCCACTATTACTGTTTTAGTCCAGGCGATCTTATTTGCCCTGGCCAGCTATGATATCCTGGAACTGTTTTCTAACTGGTCCTAATTTCAAGCAAACCTATTACCAAACTAACCTTCTCAAAATGCTACAATCAAGTAACATCTTCACCAAAGAACCATAGTTCTCTACCACTAACCACATCTACATTGAGACTAAACCTTTTTCCTAGTGTTCAAGGCTTTTGCACATGCATGCCACCTCCCTGTAAGACCTGTATACCTTAGAAGAGCCCACTTCCTGTTCTTCCCTCCTAACCCCGACAGATCATGCTAATCTGTCTCTGGCTCTTTGTTCAATCTGTTCCCTTTACTGTATTTTTTCCTTCTATCATCTGATTTCAGCCATTCTTCAAAATCAAAAAGCTCCACACTTTTTATGAGGCTTTTCCCTGAGCCAGCCCATAACTTCTTTCTCTCTCATTTTTACTTTTTTAACAGCCTAGTGTGTGATTTATTCAGTAAATATACCATGTGTGAATACCTACACATATTATTCCCATTTATTCAGTACAAGGAGACAACGAAGTAGGGACTTGTCCAGATACGAAGGTTAAGACGGGAAAGACACTGCATTAAGGTCAGAACCAGCTTGACAACACATAACTGACTTCATAAAATATGACCAAAAATATATAAATATCATTGTTTTGGATTTATCACCTCTTTATAATTTTTTTCAAGTTATTGTGTTTTCAATTGTATGATAGTCATCTCTTAAAGCCAATTAAGAAGATTCGAGGAAACTTCATGATCAAATAAACAAAAAACCCAAAACCTTAATACTCAACATGAGAAAAAATGTCCCCCAGTTTTATGTATACATAAATAATATGTTGGTCTTCATTTTTTAAGATTTCAAGGCACCTGCAATGCATTCACAAATCTCTTGGCTTTCCTGAGGCAATGCCTCTGTGGGAGCAGGTGCCTATGCACCTGCGTCACAGCGTAAGTCAGCTCTCTAGCAGTCTTGAAGGTTCTTGTAATACAATACAAACAGGAGCCATATCAGTAAGAATGTGCAAAGATATAATGTATTAAAGTTGTTTTCTTTAAAAGAACATATATATAGAATGCTCTATTTAATTCCCAGGACACTAAGAGTAAGAGACATGAACATACACACACAACTGAGATACACTTAAATTAGAATAATGAGTGCATGTCTCCCCTATTAAGATTTTTTCACTCCCTCCACATTACATATATTTTAAAAATTTCAATTGTCAGTATTCAATACGTTGTTGCCCCTGTCAGAGCAAAGAATAATGAAATGAGTCTAGGAGGCTATTGGCTGTTCTTGTGGATAAATTATATTAAGAGTTGACCTTGCAGAAATAATTTGAAATAAAACTGTCACTAGACTGCTATCCTTGATGACAGGGTCTGTACTTTATTCAAACTTATATCCCTGAAAATCTAGCTCAGGTCACTACATAGAATAGGCACTCAAATATTTAATTAACACTCTGTTAAAAAGAGGGAGTACACAAAAGCACCACCTAGAAAAACAAAATTAAACAGTAGAATGAAAAGGGAAGTATTATTAATCGAAAACATTTTCTAATGGAGTCTTTAAGAAAATTAAAGAGGAACTTGACATTCATCATGTGACTAAAATCACTCAGTCAGGTCTATTTTCTACAGTGGCACCAAAAACTTCAAGGAAGTTTTTTTTTTTTCCTAGAGGGGTACCACCAAACCCTTGACAAATCTAGTAACTACGAATCTTCTCCCTAGAAAAAGATAGACAGAGGTACATATAAATAAACTAACTTCCCAAGTATGTCCAAAGAGTTCTGGACTCCAAGTTAAAAAATTATGACTTAAGGAACAGCCTAGTCATTTTTTAAAAGTTAAGACTGTAAAAGTTTACAAAGTTTTTCTTGTGCATGGATAGGTCAATCATGCAGAAATTTATCAAAAAACTAATTTGAAGCTTTTTAGAATTTCTCATTTTTTACCATCATTTGGTTTCATCAATTTACTTGCTATGTGAAATGGTGCTTTCTTTTATGGGTTATGCAATTTAATTATGACTATGTTTTTAAGACATCACTTTTAATTAAAAACCATACACAAAATATTAAGTAAGCAAAACGGTGAGGCTTATTATTCTAGGCTTACAAGGTCTCCGTATCACAAAGATGATTAAAAGGATAATAATAAGCTATTCGATGTGAAAATATATGTTGAGGCCTAACTGCCCAAGAATCATTTCCTGGATTCTTGTGTATAAAAGTGGGGAGGGAGGAGAAACAGGCAGGGAGGCAGTTCTGGGCTCCAGCAAGTCTGAACAAACTACCTGACAGTTTTTCAGCATTGGTTAGGAATGGGAAAGGAGAGAGAAAGCCACCTCAGGAAAAAGAAGCCTTGTTTAACAGTTGTATCTCTCAACACAAAGAAGTAATAAGTAAATGGGAGCTAACCACCTCTTATGTCTTTGTAAGGATATCTGGGCGATGAAAGATTTACCTGAAGGCTGGAGAAAGCTATGTTCTAGTAAGCCTCATGACAGGGAGCCTGAGTTCCTTAACAAAGCCCACCAGCCTTAGCACCACAGGAGACACTGCGTGTGCATGTCTTGGCCTCTTACAGCAAAAATAAAACCATAATTAATGCATGGTAAAAGGCTTCTAACAGTCTACAATATTTTACTTGTATTTTCTAAATTTCTTGTAATGCTATCCTAACGTCACTTCTAAACAGAAATTATGGATTGTCATTTCTGCAGAATTTTACAAAAATGATTTAAAGAACTAGTATAATTAGCTGTTTCTATACCCTCAGTTAACCAAATGGAAGGATGGCTAATAGATTTTAGTTTACCTCTGTACCTCAAGACAAAGCTATTTAATTTGTTGTATTATATCTAATAGAAAGCAATCAGATTTTACATAGAGAGGTAACCTTGAAAACTCCACCTCCAGTATGATATCATCTTCTAATAACCTATTTCATTATAACTTTAAATCTTTAGGCTTCTTTTTTTGGTACTCATATTACTCTTAATATTTTTAACAAATTAAGGCGTATCTTTTATCACTATTGTTTTCTGAAAATCTCAAGAGGAGGTCTGACTTTACCCTTTCTTCTCAGATGCTTAATTCAGGCAGAATATAGTCATGTTTTCTCAATCAGCTATTGTCTACTGCTCAGAATTGAATTCAATTTACTTTCTTTCATTATTAGTTTTAAAATTATTTCAAGGAACTGTGTATCATCCAAAAACATCCAGAGTTCACATTTTTGGGTCCTAACAAAGTACTCCACACTCTTCACTGTGATTAACTAAAATTATCTAGGATGACTTATGTGGCCTAATTTTATAGGATCCCCAATCTTTTCTCTTCTACCTTAGTCTCATCCTGGTCAGTACTTCCAATATAGTTTTATTATCACATTTCAATTGTTTAACAATGAAACTTCCAAACAAATATCCCACAGAACTCCTACGGTTGCTTCTCACAATGTTTACCCCATATTCAAGCTTCTGATAAATCAACTGTACATTGAAATTGTTTCTGAGGCATTTTCTGGTATACTAGGCAGTGCATTAGAGAAGATTATATTGCATTTAGTCTATAATAATTATCTTTTAACCATCTATATATAGTTAACAACCATTCAAAAAGAAAGTGCAAATGTGCAAATGAGAAAACAAAAACAGTTTCTAAACATGTAATGCATAATATAGGATATAAATCCATACAACTAAAAACAATTGCTGACAACATCCTTCCAAGCAGTAAATGACACCACCAGTTTTGTTTTATATGTATTCTTTCTTCTCAAGTATTAAAAGAATGCAATGAACATTATCTTCTTAATTTTCAAGTTATTCATGAGTATATTAGGATATTACCATTTTTTCACAAATCAGAAAACAAGGAACTACTGTTATCTTTTTATATATTCAATAATAGAGCCAAAATAAGAACAATTCTAGCTAATCTCATCCAGGATCTTAATTAGTACTACAAGTTTATTTGTGAGTTAAAAATAGTATCACTCATGAGAAACAATGCCAAAATTATTATGCTAATAAACTGTGTTAAGGCCTAATGAAGAAATACTTTAGCAACTATGAGGTAACACACTAGTTGTAGGCATGAGAAACGATTATATTGGCTCTTTTGGGTGTATACATTAAATGCAAACTCAGAAAGGAATCATGCAAAAATCCAGTTGCCCATGCAAGCACCCCAGAGTCTAATCCTCTCCTCTCAGTTCTGTTGTCAGGCCACAGTAGTGTGGAGACTTGTAGGCTGCTGTCCTTGTTGTAATGAATGGGAAGAGGCTGACAGTGGCATGGTCGAAACCTTCACCTCTTCTTCCCCTGTGGAAAAGTCAGTCATGGTCTAGTTATGGGTGACTAGATTTGTTAACAGTCCCTTTAAAAATGATTTCAATATTTGGAATACTGATACATTATAAAATACATGCTTAAGTTGGAATCTGGGTGTGAAACAAGACATGAATTTTAAAATATAAGCTTATCAAGTACCTAGAAAGTAGTTACACTCTAAACACACCCTTAAATTTAATACTATGTTAGATTTAAGAATATAATAGATTTAAGATTATAAATATACAAAAAGGGAAAAAAGACCAGGAAAGCCATTCTTTTCCAAGCCAATTGGACCCCTTTTTAATTTGGATAATCCTAATTAAGTAGTATTTTGTGAAAAAATTAAAACTGAATTCACAGAAGTGAAAAATGAAGAAAAATGACAAATCCATGTTTAAAAGCAGCAACCATGTTTATAAAAAAGAAATAAGAAGATATCGGTATCAATTTAGCACATTATCATATAGCACCTGAAAATTTAATGTGTACTTTTGAAGTAAATATTATTTAAAGAAATAATAAAATGCTAACAAGGCAATGATCCAATTGACTGAAAGTGAGATGACTACTTCTAGGTCAGAGAACTACACATGAAATAAGATCAGTTACCTTAATTATAATTGATAATTAGTTGGCTACAAGTGACTTGTTTCACACGACTCAAAATTCAATTGAGTCACTGTTAAAATAGCTACTTCAGAAATAAAGAATACTTAAAGAAAAATGCCCTCTCATAAAGAAAATATGAATGAACAAAAACATGAAAAAAATTCAATCAAACAGACTCAAATATTTTTCTATGTATATCCTGAAACAACAATGCTAACAGACTTAGACTTACTATTAATTGTTTTCCAAATAATTCTTAGCATTATGTAATAAAAACATCTTGACAGAGGGTTCTTTGAAAAACAAAATCTGCAAAATTACATTTGGAAGTATCACTTAGCTGAAAAGGACTTTCAATCTTTAGAGCAGGTTGTTTCAGTAAATTAGCAAAGATTCTATATAACCCCAAGTACACAGCAAGAAGGCTGTGTAAAGGAAATTTAAGACTAGAGTTCTTAGTGAGAACATGGTACTGATAAGGACTATACACATTAATTTTTATCAAGTCAATAAACTTGATTTCTATTTTGTAACTATAAACCATATCCCTGACTTGGGCCAAATGCCTTACGAATAGATGCTGTCGATAAAAACGGACCTGAAAATGTGTGAGAGCAAAAATCAATTACTATGGGAAGAAAGCCAAGTTAAAGTACAAGCCAGTGATCTTTATTTATGAAGGAAACCATCAATGTTGTAGTGCAAAAACATTTCAGTTGCTGAATTTAAGATCAGGGTTTTTATCCTACTAATTCTACCACTAATAGAATGTGTGGCCTTTAACAAATTATTTAACCCCTCTGGAACACAGCTTTGCATTCTTAAAATGAAGGAGTTGGGCAAGTCAAGTCACTTTTTTGAACAGGAAAAGTCATCTTTTAAAACAAAAGCAGGTGTTTCAAAAATAAAAAAGATGTGAGTGGGTGGACTTACTGTAATTGCCCACTAATCAATGTTTTCCAAGAATATTTATTTCAAAAATCCTTCTAAGATCAGTAATCTGAATATGCAGCCAAAAAAATGCTGCTAAAGAGTTCACCTAATCAAGGAAATCACTAATTTTAAACACAAAAACATTTTCAATTCAGCAAAGGAAATGGAAGCCGCATTTCTGTCAAACCTCTGGCAACTGTCCTTCCCATGATAGGTTTCAGATATATAAATTTTTAATAATTAACTAACTAAGCCAAAACTAAAAATGTAAATATATAATAAATATAGATATGATATTATATGATATGTAGGTTGACTGACACCTCTGAGTATTTGCTCCTAATGGTCAGGGACCCTATTTTGCTCAAGGTGTCTAAAGAATAAATATATATGGCTTTTCTAGTGTTGAATACATCTAGCATATATTATAGTGGCAGATCTCGCTGAAATAATATGTACTCTTACTTTCTATTATAAAGCATTTTAACGAACAGCTACTTTGTGTAAGATACCATGATATTCATAGCAGGGTACAAAGAGTGAACCTATTTCAATAGTTCAACTCAAGTACAACTGAATTACAACCAGGGGTAGGGGAAACAGATGCCGCCTGGGTATTAAATTGCTGTAAATTAGACACAGTTAAGGTGGACATAGGTTTCCAAAATTTTACTTTATCATTCCTAATTGTTACTGAAAATCCTAAATCACCTGCCTACAATTACACAATATTCTGCTTTGAAGATTAGCACATTCAGCTTCCTAAGGTATTTGTCAAATGTTTGTAGGCCATGAAAGGATTCTGTGTAACTCTTGATAATAACTTTAAATATTTTGGTACATTAAAATTATAATTCTGCTAGTCATCAATAATCTAATAATAATCTTAGTCCTAAGTCACCATTTAAATACCAGGTAAGAATGTACAGTCAAAACCTGAAAATCTGAAATAACTCTCCCCACATCCCACAAATATAAAACAATGATTCAGAACCTATAGTTGGTGACTTCATTATTAGAATTTCTGGAAAAAAAAGTATTTTAGTTTACATGGTTGAATATACATTAAAAGAAGAGAAAAACCCACAGAGATAGGATCCTAACTTAATGCCACATTTTTGTCACAAGGGACTGCTTTAGATAAAGATTTAAATGACTAATGTGATGACAACTACACTTAAAAATTAGTGATTACTTACGACTACTGTGGCATTTCCAGAATATCTACTGACTTGAAATATTTGGGTTAAAACTGTTTTGCTAATGGACAATAAATAACCATGAAATCGGAAGAACAGGTAATTTTCTTAAGATGGTTGATGGTCACATACTAAATCAAATAAAAGTACACAATGAAAACAGAAACTAGAGTTCACAAAGGTATCCTGCTTCCTAACAGATCAAGTCCATACTGTTCTGCCTTGCTCTCAAAGCTCACCTTCTTACCTATTCTAGCTGTACAATACAAGAAACACCTCCTGTAACAGAAGGCAGTTCCAGTGCTTCTTAATGTAATGATGTACTAGTTCCTGCTTTTATGCCTTTATTCAGGAGTTTCCAACAACATAAAAGGTCTCTTTCCCTCCTGCTAACCCAAATCCAAGATACCATACTACTACAGCTCAATTCCTGCTTCTTCAGTGAAGCTCCCCAACGATTACTGGCTCCATGGACATCTCTGATTCCAGTATCATAGTTACCACTTCCACATACAGTCTTATCTCAAACTACACTGTTGAATCCCCGGAAACAGTAAATACTTCTATACTTCTTTTATATTACGCCCATGGCCTAGCTCATTGTTGGGCAAACAGGAACCCAAATATTCATTGTTAACTGGTTTAATATTTTATTTTTAAATATTTAGAATATGTAGGGGAACTGAACTTAAATGTAATAATCAGTTATGAGATACACTACAAGTTATTAAAATGCCACATTTCTAAATTTTTAAAACAAAGCAAAACAGGACAAAATTATACTCTAATATGCTATCTCGAATGGAAGAAAAAAAAGGAGTACTGGAAACTGAACACTTAATGTTTCAGAAGTATCAGTAGGAGTACTGAAAAAAAACTACTAACTACCATAATCAAAGGAGTAAGTATCATGAATCCCACCGATGTGCAAACACTACATTAGGGGCTATCATGCTTATGTAAATTAACTTCACTGTATCAACTATTACCTTCACTACATCAACAGTCACAAACCATACCCTCTTAACCCACCTTCTTGTCTTGAAAATGAAATGTTGATCACAAAGGGAATAGAGCCAAAGAATTATGATGGATCTCTGTAAATTCACCTTACTAACTTAGATAAAAACAAGAGAACGAACGCCTTGCTGGTAATAGCACATTATGACAGTAATGCTATGTCACGCCCTATTTTAACGGCCATGACCAGGATAAAGATTTTATGAATTATGTAACAGAGTGAGGGACTATTGTATTCTACTTGAGAGAATCAGGAGAGGAACAAACTTTCTTTCACAAGTCATCTCCAAAGCCCAAATTAAATTAAAAAAAAACCTATTATTAGGAATGACTCCTTTAGATATAGAAGTCATTCAATCTAATAAATGTTATAGGGAACCTTAAAACCCAGAAGTTCTGAAACCTTCAAGGGTAGCAGTAAGAAACCAGAAGTATTCTGGCATCACTTCTAGGAACCTAATATTTTTCCCAGAAATAAAAACATGACAGACCAAAAGATAAAATCTCTTTGGACAGTTACTTTTTCACAGAAAGTATACTTATACACATATGATATATATGTGTGAAACAATAATCAGAGTTCTTAAATATTAAGTACTTTATTAATATATAGCACAGTTTTGATGTGTGTATGTATGTGTGGATCAGCAATTGCCAAAAGTAGTTAGAAAGTGGCTTTATTCCTCATGCTCTCATTAATTACCATCTTAAAAAAACTTTTTTAACCAGTTTACTTTTAGAATGCATAATCAGATTTTTTACCATGGTGTTGGACTTTATAGCACCATAATTTCAGAACCCATTTTTTTCTTTTCTTTTTGCATTTATATGTCATATAAAAGTTTGATAACTATTCTATTAAGTAAAGTGCTTCCAAGCAATAACTAGGTATTAATACTCCACCATCCTTATAAAGCTCAATATTACAAGGCATCCATTCAATTAATTTTTTAGATTATGATAAGGACTTTAATTTTTTTTTCCCATAGAAATTTCCAAGACTAAAGATCAGTACTCTCTGTTATTCAAAATTCCCTCCCTACCCACCCAGCCACCTGAAGGCATGAGTCATTCATAAATTCTCAAAGGCTATAAATGAACCTACCTGCTATAGGGATCCCTCCCAGACCTGTGTTGTGCTGTGGCGGGAGATTCAAGTCCAAGAAATTACTATTTGAGGTGGGGTTTGCTGTGTGGTTCAAGTGCATGATGCTATTGCGTGGAAAGGCCATCCAAGGATAGCGGGCTGCCTGGCCTGGAAAACTGAATGAATTATAAACTGCTCGGTGCTGCTGAAATTGAGGGAACCTCTGTGGCAAGACTGAAAAGGTACTATTGAGAGAGTTGGCATTTGTAGGTGCAGCAGGATGCAGGAATCCAGAGCCCGGACCTTTGGCGGTTGTAGTGTGTGAAGAGGAGTTCTGAAGAGTTGTGGGTGAAAGGGAAGGCTGGTCTTGGACTGACAGTTCCTTTTCAATCAGGTCTGCTAAGGCTTTTCGAGTGACATCAAAGGGATCAAAACCCAAGTCATCCTCTGGTTGTTTAGAAGAACCAAAGCCAAATGCTGCTTGCCAGTCTGTAGAGGATGATACTGGGATTGTTTCTGTTGGGAAGAATATTAATGATGTATTTAAAATACACAGCACACGTTCATGCTTACAGAGTATCCACACTAGTGAAAGTTAAGCACATCATATTACAAGATAAAGACAAATATATGCAAAATCTGTACAATTTCTAGCATGTTAAGATTGTAAAATTACAAAAGGCCTCATATACTTCCAGCAATAATTTCATTCCTAAGTTACTAACTTGAGAAACAGAATGATATAGACTGATTTTGCTAATCAAAGAAAACAAAGAAGACCCAAATTATACTCTCAACTATTCATAATTAAAACCAAGAACAAGTCATTTGTGAAATAAAGCAGTAACAAATATAACAGAATTCACTTCGTAAAGTTTATTTTTTAAAATGGATTTATCAAAGATAAAGTGTAATACTGCTAAGTAAAAATAATATGAAACTTAATGAAAAAAGTATCTGTTTACTCTTCATGTATTTTTTAAATTGCTCCACTGACGATAGGTATTACTGTCAATGTTAATTTAATGCCATCCTTTCCACTAATAAGGGAACCTAATGAATAAAAATGGAAATGGCTTAAAAACACCAAAATAGAACTTTTAATATTAGCTAACATATTTCTGTCACCTTGGGGGGAAAAATCTTTAATTAGACAAACACAAATCTGATTTAAAATGTGCACCCTTAATAATTCCTGGAGGAATAAGCATCTTCTTATTAGAAAAATGATCTAACTTTTGATTTCTGGAAAAATCTGTTAATATAGTAAATTCTAGTTCATACAACTACTTATCTAACCATCCAATTCCATGCAGTTTAAGTATTTTCATTTTTATGAAAAAGGGAGTAGAGAGAAAAATGGTAACACATCCGAACAAGGGTCTCATTTTAGTCTGAGTATAATTACTACATGCATTAGTACTGTTATATACCTGATGTGAAGAGGCTCTGTGGCTCCGGTGCTGTAGGCCAGTCACTGGATGTCTGTGGGGAACTGGGGAAAGGAGGAAGCCCACTTGGTATAGGGTTGGGATGGCGGAAGTTGTCTGAGAATAACGACTGTGACTCAGTTACTGCCCCTTCAAAAGGAGACCGTGCACTGTGATTAGATGAACTGATGGGGATGACTGGATTGGATTTTGATAAACCAGGTGGTGGTGAAGGTGTATCACTGTTAGATATCTAAATAAAATAAGAGAAGGGAAGAACAGTCAATATAAGTTTGTACATTTTAATAAACCACAATTTAAAAGTCTTGCAACAAAAGGGATCCTCAAACTGGGAGTACGTACTTGAAGACTCTCATCAGATTATGAATTTTCAAAAAAATCCATCAACTTATACATGTATATGTACTCCTTTTAAAACTGATTCTCCTGAAAAGACTAAGCCAGTATCCTCTCCTTTTACAACCAATTCTCTCAGTCCACAAAGAAAATAACATTCTTATTCTCTGAGACCTAACTATATAGCATTTTGCTCAAGGGTGAAAACTTTCTGGGGGCCAAAGAAAAATCTATTTTAAATATTCAGAAGACTGGTGATTACAGAGTGACTGAATTTAATGACTAGACTCTTTTGCAAAGTAGGTGATTCTCCATACATTAGTTTTTGAACAAAATGGAAACAAGACCTAACCAAGTTATTTCCAAACACATCACTAGAAATAATTATAACTTTATGTGATTCTTAGGTATTCAATTCAGAAGGAGTTCAAAGATTTCTGTGACAATGATATACTCTTTCTTCCATCTATTTACACATATAAACAAGATGTCTGAGCACTTCATCCAGGATGCTGAAAGCATGACTGAGATTGTTGCTGAAACTTGTCTCCATGTACCAACAGGTAAATATTCATCTATAGACATAGGAAAACTGACCTTAAAAGGGCCCTATTCATCTCATTTAAGAGATGAATTTCCAACATAATTTTAGTCTTTATGTTTAATGATTATCTTTTTAATCAAAATCTATTATATAAGTTGCTTTATCAAATCAGTACTACAAATAAAAATTCAGAAGAAAGAAATCTGGCACTTAAAACCTTGTGTCAGCAAAAATATTTCTTTCCAATTCAAAATTTACATGTTTTTTATTTGTGAGAAGTATATGCCTGTCAAGAATAAACTATATTGATGCATTAAGATAAAATAATAGCAGTGGGAATAGAAAAATGAGTCCAAGGAGAACAAGGAATGATGTAAAATTTGACTGTTAAAGAAGTTGTATTTTTTTAAATGGATAAAGAGTAACAAAACACTATGATATTTAATCTCTTAGATTTAGTCTACAGATCTAAAGTCTAAGTAGTCTAAGATCTAAAAGTATCTTTAAGAAGTGCTTTTATTTTAATATCAATATTTATAATATGCTGGAAATTACATCTTTTGTAACTATTTTTACATTATGAAAAAATTTTTTAATGTAGACCTAAAACGTGCAAAGGATATATACAGACTTTCAAATTCTTTTATGGAATTTGTATGTAAGTTTGGAAAGGCAATATGATCTCTAAGTTTCTCACAAACACTGTGGGGGAACGGGCCTTTCTTTATGGAAGAGATTAAAACTACATTTTTTTTGTACCAGTTTAAGAAGGTATACAGAAACTTAAGCAGTGAAAAACTGGACAAAACGATACAAAGCAAGCTCTAACGATCAGGACCTCATTCAGTATTACTGCAGATGCAGCTCTTAACTGTTTGGTTTATCATTTCAAAGCCCATAGTCATTTGGGGAAAGGGAGAAAACTGTTGGGGCCAAGGACACTGAAAGAAATAGAAAATTAAAGTTGATGACAAAGGACAAGGAGAACTTATGACGGAGAAACAACTCTTAAAATTAAGAATGCAGAAGGCATGCTAGTCTGGGACCATTTCATACAGGGTCAGAAAAACCAACAGTATCAGCAGACTCCAAGGACATGAATGTAATGTCACACAGTACAAAAACATGGTCATAATAATAATTGAGTCATCAAGAAAGGGTTAAATTATGCTACACACACACACACACACACACACACACACACACATACATACATACAATGGAGGAAAAAAAAGCTAATTATAATACACTTATAAAGATGTCCACTAAAAATACTTTTAAATTGTTTCAGTATTTGAAGTATTTTTCACTATCCAGAAAATTCACTTGCATAGAATGCCTTGTTTCGAGGGATGGCAGAAAAATGAAGTAGTACAATATCAAAACCTTACCTGTTGAGAATTATCACCATTCCCTATACTGAGAGAATCTGAAGGTTTGTCA
Source organism: Smutsia gigantea (assembly GCA_032199065.1). Classification (NCBI taxonomy): domain Eukaryota; kingdom Metazoa; phylum Chordata; class Mammalia; order Pholidota; family Manidae; genus Smutsia; species Smutsia gigantea. The sequence goes on along the minus strand of JAVSCE010000772.1, from coordinate 77,465 downwards.
ATGGGGCTGTAAAAAAAAAAAAAATCTAATAAAATCACAGTAAATTTATTTCCCCACAATAACAAACTCCCCAAAAGCCAGAAAAAACAGACATTTTATCATGTTAACATCTGTTTAGCACTACGTGAAGTGCTTTGTGAAGTACTAGGATGTAAGACATTAAGTTAGATGTTGAGGATGAAGATAAAATACCTACCCTTGAGCAGCTTACATTCTAATTAGATTCTAAAAAACAATGGGTGAAACAACAGCTTATGAAAAAAAATACTGCTTAAAATATTCCAATAAGTAGATCAAAATTCTAATTATTTATTATTTAGTTTTGTGCACATAATAAACACGGTCTCCATTAAAATCCTTGAAATAACATTATTTTTCTAAGTGTTTAACAGTTCATAAAAATTACTGAAATGTTCTCTATAGGTTCTTAAGAGCAATAAATTTCTTTTACTACTTAAATATCCTAATCTTAACCCAAACAAACAGAAACAAACTTTTGTGCAAAACTGACTCTTAAATAAAAATACTAAGACTTGACTCAATATAAAGAAAATGCAGTACAACAGAAAGTAACACAGAACTGCTAACCTCATGTTCATTTTAACTCATAGGACTTAAAAATAAAATCAAGTCTATATAAGTATTACAACACTGACCTAGCGAGCCATTTCTATAACTAACTTTATGTAACCCAGCACATGAATAAAAGGTATTAGTACCCAAACATTAATTATTATTTCTAACACAGTATTAAAGCAAAAAATATTAAGACTGCAAATTTCTCAAAATTATTTCATTCCTAGAAATACATATGAAGTCACCTTACAAACAGACAGCTTACTGGTAACACATTTAATAGCTTTAGAAAAATCTAACAAGGGCTAGTACCTAATCTGAGTACCGAATGTATCTTCTGCAGAAACACTGTCAGATGCTCTTGAATCTGACAAAGAGGTACGAAATGTACTTGAAGAGAATTTTTATTTATTATTATTCACAAAATAGCAATAAATCAACTCATGTTACTAAGGTTGGTAATGCAAATAATCTTTTGAGTTTTGAGCCCACTAAGTTTAGAGGTATTTGGACAAACAAGAAAGAGTTTGAAGAAATAGAAGCTATGACAAGTGGGGCAATTAGGGAACGTTTCCTGGAGGGGGTTCACATTTAAGTAGGTCCTTAAAAAGATTTATGCATTAGGAGAAGGAAGGGAAAGAGGGCAAAGAACAGCATTAAAAGGTAGGAATAGCGAGTGTATCAAGAATCAGAAGGGTCCATGTTAAGAAAGTAGTTTAACATACAGGATAATTTAACAACAATGGGAGGTAACAACAGAAAGACAGAGACCAGAGGCCAACTGAAATTTCTGAACACAGAAATGATATAAACAAAGCAGTGTTTTACAAAGATTAATTTGGTGCTAGCATGAAAAACAGAACGGAACATTCTATGGACAAATCTGAGATAAACCTGGAACATTAAAAAAGTTTTGTGGTAAATTACACAACATAAAACTTACTATCTTAACCATTTTTAAGTGAACACGGTTCAGCTGGTTAAATACATTCACATTGTTGTGAAACAATAACCACTACCCATCCCCTTAACTCTTTCTATTTTGTAAAACTGAAATTCTATACCTACTATACAATAACTTGCCTTTTCTCCCTCCCTCCAGTATCCCCCATTATACTATGATTTTTGACTACCTAAATAACTTGTATAAGTGAAATCAGAGTACTTGTCTTTATTGTGACTAGCTTATTTCAAAAACAATAATGTCCTCAAAGTTCATCCACGTTGTAGCATACTGCAGGATTTCCTTATTAAGACTGAATAATATTACATTGTATGTATATTCACATTTTCCTTGCCCATGCATCTATCCTTGGAGACTTGGGTTGCTTCCACACTTAAGCTACTGTACGTAATACTGCCACGACATAGGTATATGTCTTTGAAATTCTGCTTTAAATTCTTCTAGGTGTATACCCAGAAGTGGAATTGATAGATCATTTGGTGGTTCTGTTTTTAATTTTTTGAGGAACAACCATAATGTTTTTCTACAGTAACTATACCATTTTACATTACCACAAATAGAGCACAAGGTTCCAATTTCTTCATATCCTTTCAAACACTTGTTTTCTGCTTTTTTGATGGCAGCCATCCTATAAAACGAGATTATCTCACTGTGGTTTTGATTTGAATTTCCCTAATGATTAGTGATGCTGAGCATCTTTTCATGTGCTTATTGACCATTTACGCATCTTCTTTGGAGAAATATCTTACTCAAGTTCTTCGCCCACTTTTGAATCAGGTTATTTGGTTTTTGTTGTTGAGTTTTTATGGGTTTTCTATATATGCTGGTTATTAATCCCTTATCAGATATGTGATTTGCAAATATCTTCACCCACTCTGTGAGTTGCCTTTTTACTGTGGTGTCTTTTGAGTCACAAAATTAAAAAATTTTCATGAAGTTCGATTTGTCCATTTTTTTATTATATAATGTTATATATAATAATTTGTCTATTATTTTTTATGTGCCTTTGGTATCGTATCCAAGATTATCACTGCCAAACTAGTGTCCTGAAGCTTTTGTCTTGTTTTCTTTTAAAGATTTCATTGTGTGGAATAATTTCATTCTAAAATAGAACTGGAGGATTAAAATGGACAATCTTATCCATGTATCCTCAAAACCGCAAATCCAAGGACTAAAAGACTGCTTTCCCATAAATGCCAGATTTACAGAAAACTGATGGTGTCGGACTTTTCTGGATGATGGGGGAACTGATCAGAGGTTGTCTCACATTAACTTCGAAGTTTTACCAGAGTCATGAATGGGACACGGCCCAGGTTGGATTGGTTTCACAACTCAGCTGAATTGAGCTGCTTGTGTGACTGGACTGATTTTATCAGCTCAGGAAAATTTTCAAGGCTGTTCTCCATTTGTTATTCCAACTGACTCTAATTGAACTCTCCTCTCAACATTCTCTTCCCATAAATAAAACCTACCTCAAACCCTTACTGGACTCACCTGTAACTTGCTGGTATGCTTGTCTCAAATTGCAATTCCTCTGCTTATTAGCAAATAAACTCATTTTTAGCTTGCGTCAGTTTATCTCAAGTTAACAATTGTTTTAGGTTGATATTTAAGTCACTGATCCATTCTAATTATTTTTTTAATATGGTGTTAGATAAGGGTCCAACTTCATTCTTCTGCATGTGGATATTGTTGTCCCACCACCACTTGTTAAAAAGTTGGTCCTTTCCTCACAGAATGATCTTGGCACACTTATCAAAAACTGTTAGACCCTATATGTGATGGTTTATTTCTGAGCTCTCTCATCTACTCCACTGTTCTATATGTCCATCTTTATAACAAAAACCACAGTTTTGATTACTGTAGCCTTGTAATAAGTTTTGAAATCAGGAACTGTGGGTCCTCCAGTTTTGTTCTTTTTCAAGATCACTTTGTCTATTGAGGATCCTTTTTTTTTTTCAAGATTATTTTGTCTATTGGGGGATCCTGTCTACCAGGGATCCATCCATATGAATTTTAGGATCAGTTTTCTATCTGCAAAATGAAAAAGTCACTGGGATTTTGACTCTTCAGATAGCTGTGTGTAGAAATGACATTTTAATATTGTTTCAATTGATGCACATGGGATACATTTTCATTTATTTATGTCTAATTTCTTTCAGCAATGTTTTGTAGTTTTCATCATACAACACTTCCTTGGTTAATTCTTAAGTACTTTACTCTTTTTCGATGCTATCCTGTATTGTTTAATTTCCTTCTGACTGCTCATTGTTCATGTATAGAAATACAACTGATTTTTGTGTGTTGACTTTGTATCCTGCTTACATTGCTGAATTCATTTATTAGTTCCAACTGGTGTGTATGTTTGTGTGTGTGCAGTATCTTTAGGATTTTCTACATATAAGACCAAATCATCTGCAGAAAGAGATTATTTTACTTACTCTTTTCCAATTTGGATGCCTCTTTTACTTTGTTAATTGCTATGGCTAGAACATCTGATACTGTTGAACAGAAGGGGGAAAAGTGGGCATCCTTGCCTTGTTCCTCATTGTAGAGGAAAAGCTTTCAGTCTTTCAACATTGAGTATGATGTTCAGTATGGATTTTATATATATGCCTTTTATTATGTTGAGGTAATTTCCTTCTACTCCTAGGTTGTTGTTTTTGTCATGAAAGGGTGTTGAATTCTGTCAAATGCTTTTACTCCATCAAGATGATCATGATGCTACACTCTGCTGATGTGGCATATTACATTGTTCAATTTTTGTACATTAGGCAATCTTTACATTCTAGGAATAAATTCCACTTGGTTATGGTATATAATCCTTTTAATATGCTGTATTCTATAGCTTATATTCTGTTGAGGATTCTTGCATGAATGTTCATAAGATACTGATCTGTAGTTTCTTAGTGTCTGTCTGGCTTTGGTATCGGTAATAATGGCGTCACAGAATGAGTTAGGAAGCATTCCCTCCTCTTCAACTTTTCGGAAAAGTTTGAGAAAGGCTGGTATTCTTCAAATGTTGTGTAGAATCCACCAGTGAAGCCCTCAGAGGTCCAGGGCATTTCTTTGTTGGGAGATTTTTGATTAGATTCAATCTCCTTACTAGTTATATGTCTATTCATGTTTTCTATTCATGATAGTCTTGGTAGGCTTTGTGTTTCTAGTAATTTGTTCATTTCATCTGTTATCCAATTATGTAATGTACAACTCTTATACTTTTTTATTTCTGTAAAATATGTAGAAACGTCCCCACTTTCATTTCTGATTTTAGTATCCTGAGATTTTTCCCTAGTCCATCTAGGTAAAGGTTTGCCAATTTTGTTATCTTCTCAAAGAACCAACTTTTAGTCTCACTGATTTTTCTCTGTAGTTTTTCTATTATCTATTTCATTTATCTCTGCCCTAATCTTTACTATCTTTTTTCCTTCTGCTAGTTTGGGTTTAGTTTGTTGTTCTTTTTCCTAGCCTTAAGTTTCAAAGTTAGGTTGTTGACTTTGAAATGTAAGCATATACATAAGATGCATTTACAGCTATAAATTTCCCCTTTAGCTCCACTTTTGCTGCATCCCCATAGGTCTTGGTATGTTGTTTTCACTTTCATTCATCTCTAAGTATTTTCTGATTTCCCTTGTGATCTTTTTCTTTGATCCATTAGTTAAATGTTATCTAATTTCCACAATTTTCTGAGTTTTCCAGATTTCCTTTTGTTAGTTTTTTCTAACTTCATCCCATTGTACTCAGAAAAGATATTTGGTATCACAGCTCTTTTTAAATCTACTGAGACTTAGCTTGTGGCCTAACATATGACCTATCTTGGAAAATGTCCCATATGCACTTGAGAAGAATGTACGTTTTTGCTGTTGTTGGGTAGAGTGTTCTGTATACTTCTGTTGTATTTAGTTGGTTTGTTGTGTTGTCAAATCCTTAAAACCTCTCTGTACTGTACAGAAAATGTACGGATGATATATCTATTATTGTGAGTGGGGTGTTGAAGTCTCCAAGCATTATTATAGAACTATTTCTCCCTTCAGTTGTCAGTTTTTGCTTCATATATTTTGATGGTCTGTGATTAGGGGTGTACATGTTTATAATTATTCTTTCTTCTTGCTGTACTGAACATACATGAATATATGTTCTCCTTTGTCTCTTGGAACTTTTTGAAGTCTATTCTGTCTTATTTAATACAGCCACCCTGGTCTCTCTGTCACTATTTGCATGAAATAGTGTATTCTTTCACTTTTAACTTGTTTGTGTCTCTGGGTCTAATGTGAGTCTTATAGACAGCATACAGTTGGGTCATGTATTTTTATCCATTCTGCTAATCTCCATCTTTTGACTGGAGAGTTGAATCCATTTATGTTTAAAGTAATTACTGATAAGAAGGGAGTTACTTACGTCATCATGCTATTTGTCTTCTCTATCCCATAGAGCTTTCCCCTCCTCATTTCCTGTATTACCGTCTTCTTTTGTGTTTTTTCCCCCACAGTGAAGTGTTTAAATTCCTTTCTCATCTTTTGTGTATATTCTAGAACTATTTTCTTTGTTATCATGAGAGTCCTCATTTACCATCCTTAAGTTAAAACATGGTAATTTAAATTTATACCAAATTAACTTCAATAAGATAACAAAAACTCTGGTCAATTTAATTATAGCTCCATCAGTTGTTGCTGTCTCAAAATCACATCTTTATACATGTGTGTCCAAAAATATAAACTAACTTAAATTAATTTACTAAATTATGTAGAAAACAAAATTTGTAGAAATCAATTTTTAAAATTATGTAGAAAACAAAAACAAAATAAAAAACAAAAGTCAATGTTATAGGAATACTAGCTTTTACACTAATGTATTGAACCTTAAATGTGCTTGTCTCTTAAATCATGCAGGAAACAAAAAGTATAGTTATAAACTATATTTACAATAACATTAGTGTTTTTAACTGCCTATTTATTACCCTTATTAAGATCTTTATTTCTCCATACAGCTTCAGATAACTGCTAGTGTCATTTCACCATGCAGGACTTCTTTGAGCATTTCTTTCAGGGAGAGTCTAGAGGTCACAAATCGTTATTTGAATGTCTTAATTTCTCCCTCGCTCTTTGAGAAGTTTTGCTGGATATAGGATTATATAAATTCTTGGTTGACAGTTTTCTTTCTTTTAGCACTTTGACTACATCAGCCCACTGTCTTCTAGCCTCCAGAGTTTCTATTGAGAAATCTACTCATGATCATACTGAGGATCCCTTCTTTCTGATGATTCACTTCTCTTGCTGTTTTCATGATTCTCTCATCTTTGGACTTGAAAACATTTGATTTGGTTTTCGACTATTATTCATTTAATTTGATTTGCTTTGATTATATGTGTCTCAGGGTGGGTGTCTCTGAATTCAACTTAAAAGTTTATTAGCTTTTTGGATGTTTACATTCGTATCTTTCATCAAATTTGAAGAGTTTTCAGCCATATTCTCTCTACACCTCTCTCTCTCTTTTCTCCTTCTGGAACTCCAACAGTGCATACGTAGGTATGCTTGACGATGTCCCACAGGTAACATTAGTCTCTGTTCATGTCTCTTCAATCTTTTTTGTGTTTCTCCCCCTCAATAATTTCCATTTTCCTATCTTCAAGCTTGCTGACTCATTCTTCTGCCTGCTCAATTCTGACTTTGAATCTCCTAGTGAATTTTTCATTTCAGTTATACTTTTTGGCTTCAGAAATTCTTCTTGATTTCTTTCAGTTTTCTACCTCTATACTGATAGTTTTATTTTGTTCAAACATCATTTTCTTGACTTTCTCCACATCTTCCTTTAGTTATGAGTGTTAAAGTCTGTGTCTGTGTGTCTGCCATTAGGTCTTTTTCAGGGACACACACACAGCTGCCTCCCATGTGGCTGTGGGGTGGAGGATGGGTAGCTGCTACTATGCTAAGAGCTGAATTTGACCAAAATTAATTGTCAAGTCTTTCCCTGGAAGTTACAACACAATTCAGAGTTCCAAAATAGTTATATCAAACAAATTCTGCCAGTGGAATTGTCATCCAATGGGGAGACAAAGCTCCTGGTGCTACCTATTCCTTAAACTTGCACTGTTATTATATGGGAATAAGGATTTAAAATTGAAAGGAAGCAGTAATAACAGAAACAAAAGGATGAAAGCAAGATATAAAAGAAGAACTGGTTCATATCCTGATCTTGGTTCACCTTCTCAGCTACTACCATTAAACAGCACTAAACATTAATTTTCAATATAGGTGAGGTCTGTCTTACTAATATCAAGAGGAATATATGAAAATATTGCATTCAGAACATAATCTTGAGAATGTTTCTGGATTATAACTAATTAGAATAACATATCATCTTGTGCACCGTGCCAACTGCAGTTTTATAAGCACTGATCATAACGCTTTATGTTTCACCTTGGAAAATTTTATCAAAGATGCTTAAAAATTTCTTTCAGTGTCATCAATCCATAAACAACTACTAAAAAACCAGTGACGGGGAAGATATCAGTAAGCTTATGTTCCACTCAATTTTAGTATATTCTTTAATATATTTTCAGAATAATTAACAACTCAAGGAATAGTAAATGAAAAGCTTTAAGAATAAAGATACAACCTGAAATTGTTTTATTTCCTACTTAAGCTGTAAAAAGTCAATTATGGTTAAACCTGCCATTACGAGTGCAAAAGTGGAATATAAAGATGCAAGAGTTCCTGCACATTCAAGTGTAGCCCCAACAGAAAGAAACATGTATTTACAAATTCCTCCAATAAATGTGAACTCCTTGGATCTTTTATGGTTGGACAGAAAACATACCTGGGGACTACAACTAACAGGCCAGAGGTCTCACAAGCCCCCTGGCATTAGGTGTCAGACTTCTTTCTTCATAAAGCTCTGTGTCTGCTTAACCTACGGCTGTATTAGCAAATTGGTTGTTTTACATTCAACACGCACCTATCCATTATCACCGATTATCAAGCCAAGAAGGTTAAGAAAGGAAAACAATTTTAATAAATACATTTACTAATGAAGAAACAGACCCACTCTGTAAGGTGGATTATTCTCTGGTCAAGAACTGCCAAGTCCAAGTGATACTAGATGAAAAAAGACTGGGTACACTAAGATAAATTGCACAGGGCATTTTTACTTAAAAACAAACAAAAAAATTACAGGGTTTCTTTCTTCTTTTTACCAAGTCAGCACAAAGTTTGTTAGCCATTTCTGCTCAGAAAGGCCTCTTTCTGAACAGGACTGTCCTCTAACATACCAGGCAGGAAATAGCCATGTGTACAGGGCCCCAATTTCATTTGTCTCTCAAGAAGAGGCTCTAGCTTCAGTTCTAGTCCCAGCTTTGTCTCTGCCACTCATTGTGATACCATGCCTAGTGTGGATTACAGTGCTGGCACCAGATCCAGCTCTGCCTACAGTTACAGCAGTGACTCTAACTCCAAGCCTACCTCTGGCCCTTGTGCCAGCCTGGGGTCCAGTTCTAATGACTCCAATTCTGGTTCTAGCTTAAGCTCCAGCACTTGTTGCAGCTTATCCACCCATATGTTAGAGACCACAATGAGCCTGTTTCAGGTATTTCTCCATTCCTACAGATTAACTTTCTCCTGGTAGTAGCACCCAAAAGCCTCATACTGGGGGACTCAGGGATAGAGGAAGTATAGTGGGTTCTCAGATATGCTCTCCTCAGTAAGTAGTTGGTAGTGGTGGATGATTTCCACTAGCATAGTGACTGCAGTACCACCTTGGTGTAGTGCTGCACAGTGCAGATGAGATGCTTATCATCATCCTGATGTTCCACCTCAGAGTAGGTGATGCTCCCTTCCAATAATTCACTGAATTGTAACAGAAAGACAGCAGAGATGGTCTCCCTCAGCAGCTGGTACTCCTGGCTCCAGAGCTCAAAAAAGCCCATGATGCAGCCATCATTCCAAAGACTCTTCAGGTCATATATCAGGTCCAGATTTTGTCGAGTTCTGTCTACAATGGTAGCTTGCCTGGGGGCTCTCTTACTTAGTGAAGTGGGCCCAGAAGAACAGTCCTAGTGTTCTACCCAAACAGCTTGTCCCTAAGCATGCTTAGATGCTCCAAGTTGAGGACTTGGCCAATGTAGGAGGAAAAGTGCCAAATGAGAAGGGCCCAGCAAGCTCTAGGAGGGTTTTGATGGGGATTAGAATAAAGAACCACTGCTTCTGTGGGTTTGAGCTGAACAGACTGAACCATAGAACCGAGGCTAAGGCAATAGAGAGTAAGTTCATTTTAGAAATAATCGCCACACAGAAGGCATCTGTTTTTAGTTCCTGCTTCAGATTCTTGTAGCTGTATCTGATTGTAAAGCTGATAATGGGCAGTTCTTCTGTTACACACAGCAGCCCCATATTGCTGCCCTTTTTAGAACCCCTGAATGTTGTTCCACCACAGTCAAGTAGCTGAAATCCCAAATTAGACCCCAATTCTGCCTCTCCTCAGGGGTCAGTTTTCTTGTTTGAAGTCAGAATTTTGAACTGCCAGAAACCTTGTAATCGAGGAGGATTCCTGTCAGTGAGGACTTCTGCAGGGAGTGACCCACTTGCCTTCCTGGAAGCTCACCAGCAGCCTTGTTTAGCCAGTAAACTTCCTCTCAGTTTTGAGGATGAGGAGTCACTGGGGCATTTGGGGCAAGCAGGGCTGGGTTTCTACCACAAAGGCTTTGTGGAGCAGACATTATAGCAATTCTTGTGAACCAGGCCTTCCATAGATCCACCACTTTAGTCATCCTGATAGCTAACCAACCAGGCAACGTAATCTCTTCAGCAGCTGACACAGGTGAAACAACGGCTTTGCACCAGCTGTGAACACTTCTCCAGTTGTTTCAACCTGTGGTTCAGGGGTGCTCCAATGCTGGTATTTTGCTACTGGAATTTCCATGCCTCCCACTTTGGCAGCAGTAGCTTGATTAGAGTTGTTAATTGGCCTAGCAGTGCTTTGGAAGAATCCAGCACCTTCTTTCTGCTTTTGCACATTTGAGATTTCCTGCAAAGCTGCTGCTGTCTGGTCCAATGGGAGGCCCAAAGAGGGTGTCCTCACTAGGGTCAGGGTCTGGGTCTTACATCTGAATCAAAGACATTATACTGGTGTTTCAGTTGGCTGATGGATTTCACCAGCTTCTCCATCACAGCCCTCAATTCCGGGATCCAGAATTCAGTCTCATGTTGCTGGCTCGCCCCAGGTGCTTCGAGGTCTGCCTCTCGTTGCTCCAACTGAGCCCTCTGAGCCTGGATCAGAATTAAAGAGACTAAAGATATCTCAGCCAACTGGGTAGGGCCCTGAGGAAAGGCCTGAATGTCCCAAAAGAATGTTCGCAAGTTGTGCTGAGCAACAAGCACTCAGGGTGCAGCAGCCATACTCACAGTGGTCCAAGAAATGGAAGAACAGCATTTTAGCCATGGAATCAACTGTTGCACAGTAGCAAAGCCAAGAGAAAGAGACATCAGGAAACCTTAAGTCTGTAAATCTGTAAATACCACACAGTTGATTGAAAAGCACTGGATTCAAGTGGGACTAATAAGTTCTAATCGGTAATTAGGTCTCATAACATGATCCAGAAGACAGTGTTATGTGTGTAAATCCCCGTAGATAAAAATTTGTAAACATACTATATTTTCATACAGTCTTACTGATTTTTTTTAAAGTTCTAGTCCTAAATAGTTCTGAAATCTATGGTGAGAGCACAGGTTTCTCAGGAGTGTATGTTTTTCAATTAACACAACAGATGGAATCCAGTGCTATGAATTTTTCCAAAAAATAAATCTTTATATTTATTGAAAGTATAGGGTATATATCCAGACACTGTCCTGGAGATTCTGATTCATTTAGTCTAAATTGAGACATCTGGTATCTGATGATCACTACACAAGTAGAAGTGAAGACGAACACAGTGAAAAGGCATTGCTTCAAGTTGCATCAAGTCTCCTCAAAGTCTCTGAAGTTATCAGATTTCATAGCTAGAAGGAATCATTAACATCAAATTTAAACACTTTGTTTTACAGATAAAAAAAACCAAAATTCACAACTATCTACAGCAGATACTCTCTACAACTGCACCTCAATTTGGATCTTCAGATGCTCAGCCAACTTTATGAGCCACTAATTTGCCCCAAAGACAGTGCTTGAATTTGACTTCCTTTTACTTTTCTGGTTCCAAACTTCCTGAAAACAGTCTGCCCGCTTTCCAATGTAACACAAGTAGTTACACAAAAGGACCAAAGAAAAATCATTTGAGGGGACTCGGAGTGGGAAGAAAAAATACTTAAGTCTAGTTCCCTTGTTTATCACATGCAAAAGGTAAAATTAGTCTCAATTGTACTAATTTTGACTGCATTTTGGATATAAAGTAAAATTTACAGATGTAAATATAATGGACATTTCTGAATTTCACTGTCATGTTACTATATACAGAAATACATATTCACATTGCTCCTAAATTAAATATTCCTGAATTTATTTTTCATGCTTGCCAGAGTCTTACGAAATAAACATTGCTACCACAAAGGACACAAATTTAATTTACAGATAGGTAGCTTACCTTCACAGAATTTTACTAGATACAGGTTTCAAGTATACATTAGTACTAAAAGTAGTACTTTGCTACTAAAATATGGCCACATCTTACAAAATGGACAGAATTATCTATTAATATGCTAAGGAAAAATGCCTTAATATACCTGGACTAATTTCAGGTTGGCAAATATTTTAATTGGAATTTTCTCATAACTCCAGGATGAACCAAACATTAATGATGTGTTTTGATTACTAGCAAGCACAAAAAATTAATTATTCTTAATATTAAAGTTGAAAGTTAGTGTCCAACATCCAAAACATATCATAGAACAGCAAATAAAGTCTGTATTCATTTAAATTTTATACTTCAGTAATAAAGTCTGATCTTTAAAAAGATATATATATATATATATATGAAAGATACTATATACTTATGTAGAATTTAAACATACAACTGCTCATTTAATGTGCCTTTTCTTCTAAGAAATAAGGACACCAACAACCCTTTCTCCTAACTGCCCCTCTCCCACACTCACTACACCTCACCCTCTGGGAAAAAAAATACCAGTGGGTCTCTAACTTTTTTGAAAATATTCTACTAAGATGCAGCAGGATGCCAAAGCTCACGTACTAATATTCTGGTGTGTATGTGCACATGTGCAGTAACTTTATATATCCAAACACAGCATGGGAATAAAACCTCCTAAGAGAAATAAGTAAAGATCCTGAGAAATAAATTCAGAAAAATCTTGTAATTCACTCATTTTAATGTACTATTTAGTTTTTTAATAAGCAGCCCTTAGTTTTATGCAAAAATAAAAGTAGGGAACAGCAAATGACCTATTTCTTATAAAACCAAGGATCCATTTTACCAAAAAAAATGTAGGCCACCCCCCATGGCCCTTGTCCATACTTTGGGAATCACTGCTTTACACCACTCCTGAATTCACCTCTATCTCGAAATATCAGCATACACCAGTAATTTATAACTATTTTTGGATCGTGGATCCTCTCTCCAGAGAAATGTGCATGCTCACACACACAATTTTACCTAAAACCCCAGAGAGTTCACAGATATGCTGAAGCCTATTCATGACTTAAAAGATCTACCCAAGACTACTTCCTACAAGTCTCTAGACCATACCTTTTCTAAACCTCAGGAGTTTACCAAATAATATCAGGGCAGGAAAACAGGATTCATGCAGGGACAACTCCCATTCTGCAGAATAAATAAGGCATTCTAGGCCTTCAGTGTATCAGAGCTTATTATTTCAAAGTAATACAAATTGACAAACTCCTACAGAAATTTTCCTTTCACCAGTTCTTTAGCTTATCCTCTACTGCCACCAACCTGTGGTTTAGTGAAGGCTTTGTTTAAAATACCATTAATTCATTGGAATTTATAGTATACCCACTACATTTATTCTGAGATGATAAGCCTTAAGTACCAGAGATTTTTAAGATCAAACTATATACAGTTATTACATAGTTTCATCTAACTGAGTTAGCTTGATTCATGTTAAGAGTCTCTTACGAATTCTGCCTCTTCTAGACCAAGCAATGACAAGAGTGGGAAAATGAGCTTGGGCTTAAAAGTGACAGATGTTTGTTAGAATCTGTCTATCACTTATTTATCTAGGATATTGGTAAATAATTTAAACTCACTGAAATTTAGTTTCCTTGCCACTAGTAAAATAACAATGATGCCTAACACACAGGACTATTGAGATTAAATGAACACAGAAGACACCAAATTTTTGTTCACCCTCTTTTCATTTAAAGCTAAACGTCTCCATTCCTTCAATTGTGGCTTGTTTGACTGAGTCAATATATCAATATCAAGTCATAACCACTTACCTTGAGTGATCTGCATACCCCATAATCTAACTCCCAAAGTTTTACAAGTAGGCCTACTCACTGTCCTGGGCATAGCAGCAAATCTAGCTACTATTCCTTTCAGTCTTCAGTTGGTACATAAACAGTCTCAATCTAAATAAATGCATTTCAAAACTCCAAACTTAGAAACAAAATATTCAGTCCTTAAGTATCACTACTGCATGACATCCTTACTCCCCACATTTGTATTTGTCATTTCAAAGCAACTTATTAATATAGAAAAACATCACATCTGTAGTCAGTACTCAATCTGACAGATATACTCTCAAATTCATAATAATGGGGGGGGACGGTGAGAACAAATGACACATACCATTTATAATTTATTGTTCACTTAAGTGAGATAAGAATAAGACATATTCTAGAAAATTTCACTTACTAAATGTATGTGTATCAGGGGACCATATCAGGGTTCAGTGAGGACTAGTAGCTAGGGTACTCTTAATATCTGTGCTCGGCTTAATTAGAAATAAGAGAAAACTACATTTGAGGTTTAGTATCAATCTCCATAAGGTTTCAAGTTTTGCTTTCTTGCAGTTCTTATAATACTCACTACATAGGAATGCCAAGAAAAAAGAAAAGGAACCTTTTTCTTCTTTTTCTTTTTTTTCCATAGAAAGTTTAACTCTCAAATTATCTTGAATAAGAAAAACGGTATCTTTGGGTAGGACCATGGAAAAACTTGCATTGCTCATCAATCTAACTTGGCAAGTATCCCCTGTGGAAAGAAAAAAACTTATCTACAAACTCACTGAACCCTATACAGTGGCAGTGTGGAAATGGAGACCAATGCAGACCTTTGATATCCCCGACAAGTCAAATTTACCCTTGCTGGGGTGGCATGGAAAGAAAACAGGCCATAAGAGCTTGCCAAAAAAACAACTCTAAGTTGGGGGCCATCAACTGTCCTTAACAAATTTTGGGGACCTGCATTAAACAAAAAATAGCCCCTCTCCCTGACAGAAGAACCTTCCTATATCACATACTTATTCAAAGCATAGGTAACCATGTCAAAATTTATTCTGGTCCCAATTGAGGTTCAGTAGCAATGGCTTTGGGCAAGATTACTGAATGAGTACCCTGTTTTAAATCCTTTTATTTTTCTTCCTTCATTTCCCTCTACAACTTGTGGCTCCCAGGGAATTCCTCTCCTGCTACTGAAACAGTTATGAATGTGCTCTGACTATACATTATATGAAGGCAAAGTAAATAATACTAGTAAATCTATTAATAACTAATCTCAAGAGAGTAAGTTAAAGAAAAGCTAAATACTTGTTATAAATAATGAAAAGACATTTGGTGAATTTCAATTTTCACTTCCAATTTGAAGAAAAAAGCTCACTAATTAAGAAATAAGGTATATACGTATTTTGATTAAAAATACTTATCTCAAATAAATGGTCAAAATCATACTTAAGAGTGAATAGAACACTGCAGATAACCCTGTAAAAGTAAAGAATGAGACAAGGACACCTGCTGGCATCACTTTCTGACACTGTTAACTTGTAGCCTAGGAATTCTCAAACAGGGAAAGGCAGTAGTAGAATATTCAATACAACAAAACAGGGAAAAGACAAAAAGAAATCTTTCCTAAGAGAAACAAAAGACGTAAATAGAGAGGTATATCATGCTAATAGTAGAAAGGACTCAATGTTATATTGTAGAACACAAATTCTTTCAGAACTGATTTATAAATTCAAGTATCTTCATACACAAATAGATTGAGCACCTAATTGCAGAAAGTTAGATCTATTTACTGCTGCTAAAACACTTAAATACATGAATAAAACATGATAATCAAATATGAATTCACAATGCATTATAAAGTTCAGTCTATTATCAAATATAAATTAAAATGAGACAGCTTTCTTATCAAATTGGCAAATGTGCAGAAAAAAATATTTAATTCAAGGAAACGGTACTCATAATCCCTGACTCAGCAGTTCTAAGAACATCACAGCTATAACCAAATGTTTATATGAAAAATGTTCACCACAGTATTAAAAGTAACAGTACCAAAATGAAAATAACACAGCAGCAGCAAGTTTGCTTTAATAAATTTGAAATGCTCATATAAATTGGAATACTATGTAACCACAAAAAATTGTTTCCATGACATGGAAAAATATTCATAATAATGAATATTATGTTTTAAAATGTAACAAGCCAGTGTATTTATACATTCACAGGATTTTGTAAAGGGCTTTTCCTAAAAGGCTACAAGGAAATAAATATGCACTACAAGGAAAATACATAAAATCATTTTTAGTGAAAACATTTAAGGATTGAGAGCACATACAACATTTACTATCTTCTATATGCTTTCATATGTTTTTCAAATTTCCTTCAATAGAAAAGTATTATTTTTATATTCAGGAAATAGAAAATTGTTACCTAAAAGAGACAATTGAATTTTAAATTTCTGCCTTTAATTTTCTAGGACTATAAACCCAGAATATGATTTTAATTAGAATGACATTTTTAATGAGAACAATGATGTGTATAAACATTAAAAGCATCTCAAATAAATTTTTACTACAATGACCCCACTCTTATATGAAGCACTACAAAGTTCACAACCAATGAAGTAAGTGAAAGCATATAGTTCACAGTAAAACAAACACACGGGGTTCAGAAAAAGATAGGGACAAAAAAATTAATGGAAAGGGTCAAAGCTTATGAACCCAAAAATATTTCTTTTGGATTTAGTTTTTATTCTTTGCTTTGATATAAACAAATTTCACATAAATTACTTGTAATGTTATGTTTCACTTTGTGGCCTCTTTTACATATATTTATATACAAATATACATACAGGTATATGCATGTATGTATAAATAAGTATTTAAATTTGAATAGTCTTTTAAATAATCTTTACAGTCAAAGAGAAAAAACAAGGACTTCAGAATCTAAATACAAGAATATGTTTTTAAGAAACTGACTCTGACAACAAATCCATGTAGTTATTAGCTATATTTGAAAAATAGCCCTTACATTATTTTAGTGTAAAACAGAAACTGAACTACACATTATGACACTCATTTAAAACATCAGTTAAACAAATTTCTTCAGAATAAGTATTTAAAAAATTCAATGTATCTAAACTAATTGTTGCTATTTACTTTAAATGAATTCATTTTGTGAAAGTTAAACTTTCCAGATTTACAAAAAGATGAACAAGGTCCTAACACATCAAACTACAGGAACACTCAGGGGAGAGTACAACCCCAGAATTATTGGTTTTATTAATCATACCATTTTCCGAAATAGCCATAACCAAATACAATCCAAGATGCAAACATCACTGTATCACAATGAGACTCAGTACTTCTTAAGACTTATTAAATTTGTTTAAACATTGACAAAATACAGGTCTACCCGAAAAACAAGTTTTCTCCTAATATGAGTAAGATTCTGAATATGCAAAAACCCTTTCACTCAAAGGATACAAAATGTTAGTGATTCCTGAGATTAGTTGACTATGACTATCTGTGTCCCTGGCACACAAATGCTTCAAATAACCCCCACTCTCCCATTTACAGTATTTTTTCCTCTCTTCATATCATGGGGGAAAACCTCATTAGATGACAAAGGCCTTTTAATAACAAACATTGCTTAATTTCCTTTTTATCAAGGAGGGTGTTCTCAGGGCTCAGGGCAGTCTGCAAATCAATGCAAAAGGGAAGCCATCAAGAGGCTGATTGGAAGTATTACCAGAAAGCAGGCAGGGAGCAAATATTCAAACTCAGAAATAGTGACGCAACATTTCCTATGTAGCACAACAATTGTGCAAAAATGACAGACATTGTTAAGAAGGATTCTGCCTGAAAAAGATGCAGAATGAAGAGAGGACTGACAGACATGAAGGTAAAGTGCATGATTATACTGCCATAGGTACTTACGTATCATACCTCTGCAGTGGTGTCACTTTGTTCTTATTCCTATCAACTGAACCCGCAGAGAGTTGAAGAAAATTGGGGTTTAATTTATATAATTCTTGAAGTAACTTCTGTTCATATTCTTGGTGTTTACCCGCCTAACAGAAGAAGAAATTAAAACTGCAGTGGGCTTCACAAAATAGTTGATATAAAATACTGACTGACTTCTGAATTATTAAAGATATCCTAAATAAAACATGTAAAGGTTTTGTGTGGTGTCAGAGAAACCTGTGAGGATGACCGTCACAGAACTTTTAGACCAATGAACGTTCTTCCAGCAAAACTATATGATATGCACTCTATTAATTAAGGCATTTCATCAACCACTTTGCTGTGCAGAAAAGCCTATTAACACGCAACTTTTTTGGCAGCTCAGACAACTAGAAGGTCCCTTTTTAAACCTATTTCCCTACCTTTTAAATAAGAATTAAGCCATCTATCAGGCCATTAGAGAATTTTATGAAGATAACCAAAAAAAATCAATCTTTTTTTTTTTGGAGATTAAGACTAATACACAGATAAGAGTTTTACTGTATTTTTCATTATCTTGACACTAAGGGAAAATTCCACTAATTTGTTTTTATGTAAAAATTAATGTAGTTTAACCTCTAGAACTGGGATTGGCAATTTACAGCCAGCTGCTTTGTTTTTATAAGTAAAGTTTTACTGGTGCAGTCACGTTCATTCATTCAGCTATGGCTGTTCTTGTGCTACAACAGCAGAGTTGAACAGTTGCTACATAGACGATGTGACCCAGAAAGCCCAAAATATTTACTAACTGACCCTTTACAGAAAAAGTTTGCCAAACCCTGCTCTACATGCAACAAAAAGAAGTCTGTATTTACTGTCACTGGTAGCTGTTTATCAGAAAGCAATGGTTATGGGAGAAATTAGGCATAGACTATCTCTGGAAACTAGTCATGTACAAAAATAAATTACAATGAAGTTAGTTTGAATGACATTTTATTATCTGCATGTACATCATGATTGGAATGAGTTTTACTTACCTTCTGGGTGTTAATTGTTTTAAAAGTATGGTCTAAATAGATATTAAGGGAAAAACCAAAACCAGAACAAGAGAGATCAAAACAAAAACAAAATTAAAAAAAAACAAGCAAGGGCAAGATCACCTAACTGCACACAACTGTATCCTACGTACTGCACAATGCATCGTTCCCTGTTCTGAGAGGGCTCTTGCCTCTTTCAACTGGATCTCTAAATATTTCACATAGTACTAAATTTTGAGTTATGCAGTAACAAAGAAAGATTTTTGCTATGATATAATTTGTTCAAATTTCCTTTCCACACTGAGGAAGTGTTTTAACAAAGAAACTTCTTTTCAAAGTAATTTAAAACTCAGATAAAGAAGAGCAAGAGGAATTCAGGACAATAATATGAAATGAATTTTAAATTATTAAGAAAAAATAAAGTTAGATGTGGATTTTGTATCTTTAAAAATGAAAAGTCTTGAAAAATTCTTTTTGCAATCAATACTTCAGAAGATATTACAGCTTTATTAGACACAAAGAGCTCAAACTGATATTCAAATGATTCTACAGGGGCAGTTGAAAGAGACAGGTTAGATACCATTACAAATAAGTTCCAAGGGAATGTCCATCCATTTTCTTCTACTGTTCAATAATACTTAAAAATGAGATCAACTGGAGCTTAGAAATTCTTTGACAGAGATTTTCATTGTACCGTACCCATGAATAAAGCATAGTCTCTACTTGTCAAAATTCAGTTGGAAATTGTTCAGTCTTAGGTTTTTGACCAAGAAAGTCTCATCCAAAAAGCAAAACAAAAACAAGAAGCATAATAACTATTGTATAAATAAGAAATAAATTATTTGTCCCCATTAAATACCACAGAGGACTTATTTTAACACTGTTTTTGGATCATAAAGACAACACTGTCAAGAAATTCCAATGTATTTATCATAATGGTATTTAATCTGTACTAACTCCAAGTCAAAAAAGGTAATATTTAATTTTATTTAAAAATCTGATCTTCAAGGATCCCCTACTAGTCTTTCTCTAGTTTGACCTGGAGAATAAAAGGTAGCAATCAATGCCCCCCACCTTCTAAATGAGAAGTATTCCTGCCAAAGTCCACAGCAACAATCTGAAGTCCTCATCTATAATAGGGAAGTGCAGCATTGTGCTTTGGTATAATCCTCATTTAATATGCTGTATGGTCAACATTTTTACTTGTAAAGGCATGTTTATACTACAAATTGAAAGGAGACAGGAGAACAGGAAATGTAAAAAAGAACATAGGACAATAAGCCTTCAATTCACCCTTTACAGGACACTGACTCAAGAGACACCTTCATGGGGAGGGTCATTTTATAAAAATGTTAACTTATCAGCAACATTTGATAGAATATTCTTTCCTAGCATGCTCTGTAAAGAGTAAAGATTAGGAGGAGAAAAAACTCACAGTATGCTACTTAGCTTTCATTTTGCTAGCATTCCACCTAAAGCAGCATTTACCAAAATGTTTTTCTTGGTCAGTTAAGTTCTGATTGTACATTTCCTTCTTGGATAGGTACTGGCATATTAAAAATGCTAAGATGTACTGCAGGAAAGAAACCTATTTATCTTCATTAATCTAGTATTTTCAAATTGTGTGGACCTATTTTTATTATAACAATATCCTATAAGAACTGACATTCCAAGGAACACTATTTGGGAAAATGCTATTTTAATACCAGCTTTAAAAAATCCCCAGTTTCTGCTTTTGCAGTTTTAACTTAAAAAGACACTCCCTCTTTTGGAAAGTTGATAATTCACATTACTTTACTACCTGCATTTCTTCTTTTGTGAAGCTCGCTGCCTCGTCCCCCAGTTCATGTAGATACATGCAGTCAGGCTTTGGACACTGCATATTCTTTAAGAAGTAACTGCAGTATTTTGTTGTACCTAGAGACGCCTGCAGGAAAAGGGGAAAAAGGGACCCAAAATGTGAACTGACACCACTTGAGAATTTCCATATTTAGTGTTTTCATTTCACCTAAAATGAGGCACAGACACAACAAAGTAAGATGTATGGCATGAATACTAGAGAATTAAACCATTACTAACTAGCAGGATTAATTAAAGATGATGCTCATTTGGAAGAACTAAAGAAAACATCTCAGTCTATGGTTTCAAAACTTGAGCATTCAAATCTTCTTCCCTAGTGATCAGAAGAGAAGATAGACAAAATCCATTCCGTGATATTAAGGGGTAGGCATGTAAGAAGGAAAATTCTTTTTTCTAATTATGCCAACCTTCTTCCATTTACATAAAGCATTGCTTGGTGGGACCCTTCCCTCAAACCTTGAATGGAGCAACATCCAAATATTTAAGGACAACAAATCAGAACCATTATCTATTTCTAATAAGCAGACTAACGGATCCATTTTCACAAAATAAGATGTGTAAATAGAGGAGGTCTTTAAAGATTATCCCCTAATAATGAATGTATTTATTCCTACCTGGTAAAACAGGACCCTACATTAGGTCAGCAATAAACAAATTAGCTGTCAGAGGTTGGTATGGATGTCTAAGAAGGAATCGTCAAATAGACTTCCTTCAAATTTAATACGTAAATGCTAGGCTCTCTTCTACTTCCTACATTTTATCCCTTCCCTGTTAAAAAAAAAAAAAGCAAAATAAAAGGACCATATTACCTTAAGCGTTCTGCCATCTACTACCACATTGTTGACACACTGTATAGCTCTGAGAGCATCTTCTGACCGGATGTAGGTTACATAAGCACTGGCACTTGGACCCTAAAGTGAAAACCCACTGTCATTAGTTTAAAATTCAACAATAACTTTAAAAAATATTATTTTACAACCTGCCTTGGGAATTGTAAAGGCCTTTACTACTACTATCATTTAATACTAACAATAATTAGAAGTAGTAGTAGTTTTGGTAAAACCATATTTTAGCTCATTTTTAAACAATCATGCTTAATTTTACCTGATTTTAAGTAGACTAAACCATACATGGATAAGATATTCTTCAGCTTGACATTTGATAAGCTCATCAAGGTTACAAAAAACAAACTTTGGAGGTTAGATTTAAAAAAAGAAAATTTCTGCGCACTGTGTCAAATTATGTTCTTCCCAGAATAAATACATTCTGCAAGAGTAGTCTATCTGCTAATAGCAGCATAGCAAATATGCTTAAGTTTTCAATATCTGAAAATTAATTAGAAATCATTATCTAATTACTAGAGTGCCTAATAATAGTCTCAACTCCCTCTTCCCTTCAAAGCATCATTAAATTTTTGTTTTACTATCTCCCTCTTATTACTATCAATTCACTATTATGTCCTGGGTCAAATGAGCACCAAAAATTCTGCCACCACACCAAAAGAGATTACTGAACTGCTTAAATCCCTGATGCTTAAGCTTTCTGAACACAAAGTAAATTTTCCTTCTAAACAGCCCATGTAAAGTCCAAACCAAAGAGAGGAAAGGCAAAAATCCCTATAATTACCTGTGAGCCTGCATATGATGTACTATTATTGATGACAACTTTATGTATTTTACCAAACTTCCCAAAATATTCTGGTCGTTTTAAAACCTAAAAAAGAAGAAGAAATAAGGTATAAACTACCCCCATTTTCATCAACTTTATCCTCCTAATGGGGACATACACTCTCCCTCTTCAGTGAAAGGAAAATAATTTCTCAAACTTTCTGATAAACGTTACTACTTCTGAATTTTATTTTGTGTGGTTAACCTACAAGAAATCATCAACAGTATCTAAAAGCTATTCTTTAGTTACCCACTGACTAGAAACTGAGACCCACCAAGGTTGGTATTATCTATTTGGTTCTAATACCTGCGCCTATAATCTATGGGATCTTACCTTCACAATACTCTTAAACACAAAACACATCAAACATCTTAACCATATTTTCATTAACAGATGGTCCTTATATGAAATTAATTCTCAAAACAATGACCAAAATTAGGTATTAAACAGATATAGAAACTCAAGAACGGACATAAGTAGAGACAACCTCTACTTGTAAATCTATTGTATACTGTATCTGACTTATCATATTAAAGCTTTGTTTATAAGCTACAAATTCCAACTATGATAACACAATGTTCTTCAACCTTCTATGCTTTGTGATTTATGACCCTATGTGTACCTAATTACACTGATACATCACTCTGTAGCCACATCACTCTGTTCTTAAAAACATTCAATAGGCTTTTTCCAAGATGGCGGCATGAGAGGTGAGACAGAGAGCTCCTCCCAAAATCACAAACAGTGCGAAAATATAGTTAATAAATACAACTAACCTTCAGATAGCAACAAGAAAGAAGGCTGAACCAGACTGCACACAGACCTCATGAACAGAGCAGACCTCAAGAAATAGGGTAAAGTACAAAAGCCTTAATCTGGGGGGACCCAAGCCCTTCCCCCAACCCAGCTCACTGGTGGGAGGGGATGAAAGCCTGGGACTGCTGGACATCTAGCCCTGGACATCTACTTTGTGAGCAGAATCCTATAGTGTGTGGTGCTCTGGACGTTGGGGAGCTTGGTCAGGCGGAGTGCTTGAGAAAACTGACATTCCGGCCATTTGTGGAGGAGGTGATCTACACCCGGCTGCTCTATGTCAGAGAAAAGACAGGGAGTCTGAGAGGCTTCCTAGCAGCAAGAGGGCTGCTGAAGGGGCGGGGTTTGCACAGAGCTTGCTGCACGGGAGAAGGGAGAGCTGGACAAGGTAGTCTGGGCGCGCTCTGCCCAGCTGGTTGGGAACTTTGAGGAGCTTCAGGTGCTCCATCCCCCTGACTGCCTGCTTAGCTCGGAGGCACCCCACTGTGACACACAACCTGTCAAACTTTCCTATAGGCCTGCAGGCACCTGCGCGCAAACCCGCAGTCATTGCGCAGGCACCAGGCCAGCCAGAGGGAGGCCCCGCCTACAGCAGCTGAGACGCAAAGCACAGAAATTTACCTGTGTGTGCTTGGCCCACGGCCTCTGACACTGGAAACTGGCACCGCAGACGGGAAGCAGGAAGAGACCTTTCCTCCCCCAAGGCACCAGCTCTGCTCCCCTACAAACACCCACCTCACTCTAGGGGCTGAGCAGCTCCAGAGACTGGAGTTTCTACACACTAGAGGGCACCACACAGAAAAATGAAACGCCAAAAGAACATGGTTCACACAAAAATTTCACAAACCCCAGAAAGAGGGCCAAATGAAACTGAACTCAACAATCTTCCTTAAAGAGAGTTCAAAATAAAAATTATAAACATGCTTATGGAGGTACAGAAAAATATTCAAGACCTCAGGAATAAATTTAGGATGGAGATTCAATCATTAAGAAATACCATATCTGAAATGAAACATACAATGGAGGGATTTAAAAGCAGATTAGATGTAGTAGAAGAGACGGTAAATGGAATAGAAATTTGAGAAGAGGAATACAAAGAAGCTGAGGCACAGAAAGAAAAAAGGACCTCTAAGAATGAAAGAATATTGAGAGAACTGTGTGATCAATCCAAACGGAGCAATATTCGCATTATAGGAATACCAGAAGAAAAAGAGAGAGAAAAAGGGATAGAGAGTGTCATTGAGGAGGTAATTGCTGAAAACTTCCCCAATCTGGGGAAGGAGATAGTCTCTCAAGCCATGGAGGTACACAGAACTCCCAACACAAGGAACCCAAGGAAGACAACATCAAGACATATAATAATTAAAATGGCAAAGATTAAGAATAAAGACAGACTTTTAAAAGCAGCTAGAGACAGAAAAAAGATCACATAGAAAGGAAAACCCATCAGGCTATCGTCAGACTTCTCAACAGAAACCTTACAGGCCAGAAGGGAGTGGTATGATATTTAATGAAGTGAAGCAGAAGGGCCTTGAACCAAGAATATGCTACCCGTCAAGGTTATCATTTAAATTTGAAGGAGGGATTAAACAATTCCCAGACAAGCAAAAGCTGAGAGAATTTGCCTCCCACAAACCCCCTCTACAGGGCATTTTGGAGGGACTCCTATAGATGGAAGTAGTCCTAAGGCTAAACAGATGTCATCGAAGGGAAGACGGAGTACAGAATATGACTCATAACATATAAAGAATGAAGGAGGAAGAAAAAGGAGGGGGAAAAAGAACAACTACCTTTAGGTTGTGTTTGTAACAGTATAGGAAGTAAGTTAAATTAGACAGATAGTAAGGGATTTCCCTTGAACCTTTGGTAACCACAAATCTTAAAGCCTGCAATGGCAATAACTACATACCTATAAATAATCACCTTAAATTTAAATGGTCTGAATGCACCAATCAAAAGATACAGAGTCACTGAGTGGATAAAAAAACAAGATCCATCCATATGCTGCCTACAAGAGACTCACTCAAACACAAAGACATACACATACTAAAAGTGAAGGGATGGAAAAAGATATTTCATGCAACTAATAGGGAGAAAAAAAGCAGGAGTTGCAGTACTTGTATCAGACAAAATAGACTTCAAAACAAAGAAAGACACAAGAGACAAAGAAGGACATTACATAATGATAAAAGGGTCAGTCCAACAAGAGGATATAACTATTATAAACATCTATGCACCCAACACAGGACCACCTACATATGTGAAACAAATACTAACAGAATTAAAGGGCGAAACAGAATGCAATGCATTCATTTTAGGAGACTTCAAAACACCACTCACTCCAAAAGACAGATCAACCAGACAGAAAATAAGTAAAGAGACAGAGGCACTGAACAACATATTAGAACACATGGACCTAATTGACATCTACAGAACACTCCATCCAAAAGCAACAGGATACACATTCTTCTCAAGTGTACATGGAACATTTTCAAGAATAGATCATATATTAAGCCACAAAAAGAACCTCAGTAAATTCAAAAAGACTGAAATTTTACCAACCAGCTTCTCAGATCACAAAGGTATGAAACTAGAAATAAATTACACAAAGAAAACAAAAAAGCCCACAAACACATGGAGGCTTAATAACATGCTCCTCAATAATCAATGGATCAATGACCAAATAAAAACAGAGATGAAGCAATATAATGGAGAAAAATGACAACAATAATTCAACACCACAAAATCTATGGGGATACAGCGAAAGCCATGCTAAGGGGAAATATACTGCAATACAGACCTACCTCAGTAAAGAAGAACAATCACAAATGAACAGTCTAAACTCACAATTAATGAAACTAGAAAAGGAAGAACAAATGAGGCCCAAAGTCAGTAGAAGGAGGGACATAATAAAGAATAGAGCAGAAATAAATAAAATTGAGAAGAATAAAACAATAGAAAGAATCAATGAAAGCAGGAGTTGGTTCTTTGAGAAAATAAACAAAATAGATAAACCCCTAGCCAGACTTATGAAGAAAAAAACAGAGTCTACACACATAAACGGAATCAGAAATGAGAAAGGAAAAATCATGACGGACCCCACAGAAATACAATTACCAGAGAATACTATGAAAAATTATATGGTAACGAACTGGTTAACCTAGGAGAAATTGACAACTTTCTAGAAAAATACAACCTCCCAAGGCTGAGCCAGTGAGAAACAGAAAATCTGAATAGACCAATTACCAGCAAAGAAATTGAATTGGTAATCAAAAAACTACGTAAGAACAAAACACCTGGACCAGATGGTTTCACTGCTGAATTCTATCAAACATTTAGTGAAGAAGTAATACCCATCCTCATTAAAATTTTCCAAAAGTAGAAGAGGAGGGAATACTCCCAAACTCATTCTACAAGGCCAACATCACTCTAATGCCAAAACCAGGCAAAGACACCACAAAAAAAGAAAATTACAGACCAATATCCCTGATGAACATAGATGCAAAAATACTCAACAAAATATTAGCAAACCAAATTCAAAAATACATCAAAAAGATCATCCATCATTATCAAGTGGTATTCATTCCAGGGATGCAAGGATGGTACAACATTAGAAAATCCATCAACATCATCTACTACATCAACAAAAAGAAGGACAAAAACCACATGATCATCTCCATAGATGCTGAAAAAGCATTTGACAAAATTCAACATCCATTCATGATAAAAACTCTCAACGAAATGGGTATACAGTACAAGTACCTCAACATAATAAAGGTCATATATGACAAACCCACAGCCAACATTATACTTAACAGCAAGAAGCTGAAAGCTTTTCCTTTAAGATCATGGACAAGACAAGGATGCCCACTCTCCCCACTTTATTCAACATAGTACTGGAGGTCCTAGCCACGGCAATCAGACAACACAAAGAAATAAAAGGAATCCAGATTGACAAGGAAGAACTCAAACTGTCCTTGTTTGCAGATGATATGATATTGTACATAAAAAACCCTAAAGAATCGACTCCAAAACTATTAGATCTAATATATGAATTCAGCAAAGTTGCAGGATACAAAATTAATACACAGAAATCTGTTGCATTCCTATACACTAATGATGAACTAGCAGAAAGAGAAATCAGGAAAACAATTCCATTCATAATTGCATCAAAAAGAATAAAATACCTAGGAAAAACCTAACCAAGGAAGTGAAAGACCTATACCCTGAAAACTACAAGACACTCTTAAGAGAAATTAAAGAGGTAACTAATAAATGGAAATTCATCCCATGCTCTTGGCTAGAAAGAATTAATATTGTCAAAATGGCCATCCTGCCTAAAGCAATTTACAGATTCAATGCAATCCCTATCAAAATACCAACAGCATTCTTCAATGAACTAGAGCAAATAGTTCTAAAATTGATATGGAACCACGAAAGACCCCGAATAACCAAAGCAATCCTGAGAAGGAAGAATAAGGCAGGGGGGATTATGCTCCCTGACTTCAAGCTCTACTACAAAGCCACAGTAAACAAGACAGTTTGGTACTGGCACAAGAACAGACCCATAGATCACTGGAACAGAATACAGAGCCCAGATTTAAACCCATGCATATACAGTCAATTAATATATGATAAGGGAGTCGTGGATATACAATGGGGAAGTGACACCCTCTTCAGCAGCTGGTGTTGGCAAAACTGAACAGTTACATGTCAGAGAATGAAACTGGATTACTGTCTAATCCCATACACAAAAGTAAACTCAAAATGGATCAAAGACCTGAATGTAAGTCATAAAACCATAAAACTCTCAGAACAAAACATAGGCAAAAATCTCTTGGACATAAACATGAGCAACTTCTTCATGAACATGTCTCCCTAGGCAAGGGAGACAAAAGCAAAAATGAATGAATGGGACTATAACAAGCTAAAAAGCTTCTGTACAGCAAGGGATACCATCAGTAGAACAAAAAGATATCCTACAGTATGGGAGAATATACTCATAAACGATATATCCGATAAGGGGTTGACATCCAAAATAAAGAGCTCACGCACCTCAACAAACAAAAAGCAAATAAGCCAATTAAAAAATGGGCAGAGGAGCTAAACAGACACTTCTCCAAAGAAGAAATTCAGATGGCCAACAGGCACATGAAAAGATGCTCCACATGACTAGTCATCAGAGAAATGCAAATTAAAACCACAATGAGATATCACCTCACACCAGTAAGGATGGCTGCCATCCAAAAGACAAACAGCAATAAATGTTGGCTAGGATGTGGAGAAAGGGGAACCCTCCTACATTGCTGGTGGGAATGCAAATTTGTTCAACCATTGTGGAAAGCAGTATGGAGGTTCCTCAAAAAACTCAAAATAGAAATACCATTTGACCCAGGAATTCCACTCCTAGGAATTTACCCTAAGAATGCAGCAACCCAGTTTGAAAAAGACAGATGCACCCCTATGTTTATCGCAGCACTATTTACAATAGCCAAGAAATGGAAGCAACCTAAGTGTCCATCAGTAATTGAATGGATAAAGAAGATGTGGTATATATACACAATGGAATATTATTTAGCCATAAGAAGAAAGCAAATCCTACCATTTGCAACAAAATGGATGGAGCTAGAGGGTATTATGCTCAGTGCAATAAGCCAAGCAGAGAAAGCCAAGTACCAAATGATTTCACTCATATGTGGAGTATAATTACAAAGAAAAAACTCAAAGAAGAAGACAGCAGCAGACTCACAGAATCCAAGAATGGACTAATAGTTACCAAAGTGAAAGGGACTCGGAAAGATGGGTGGGATGGGAGGGATGGGGGGAAGAAGGGCCATTACAATTAGCACACATAGAGTAGCGGGGGTGGGGGTGGGGTAGGGGGATACAGGGAAGGCAGTATAACACAGAGAGGACAAGTAGTGATTCTATAACATCCTTCTGCGCTGATGGACAGTGACTGCAATGGGGGTATGTGGTGGGGACATGATAATAGGGGGAGTCTTGTAACCATAATGTTGCTCATGTAATTGTATATTAATAATAGCAAAAAAAAAAGCTTTCAGCTTTGGAGCAGTTGTATCAGAAGAAATATCTTGGTTGAAATGAAATATTATCAAAAATTGTTGTGGTATTATATGGGCCAAGAAGGACCAAAGTCCTTTACATTTACATTGATTGAAAATGCGGTTGCTAAAAGAATAAATTGTGTTGGAGTAATAAATAAATTCATAGAAAAGAGAGACAATAAAATATAAGCATTCAAGACAAAAAAAACCCCAAAACAAAAAACATTCTATAGCTTTCCACTGCCTTTAGGAACAAGTGCAAACTCCTTACCATGGTAAGGCCTTCATAATCTGGGACAACTTACCTCACTAGCCTCATCTCTTACAAATGCACTCTAGTCTTCAAGCTAAACAAATCACTTGCAAACTGAGTTCTTTCTCACCCAGAAGCATTTGTATAATTCCTGTGCCAGAAGTGCTTTACCCCAAAGACAGCAGAGGAATATATGTCTCTCAGACAAGGTTGGGTACTATCTCTTGTGCCTCCACAGCACATAGCACTTTTCTTAGCGCACTGCTACTTTTGTAAATAAGCAGAGACTCCCTTGGTATTGGTATATGCTCAGTGTCTTACACAGGGCCTGGCACACTGCAGGTATTCAATAAATGCATATTAAAAAATGTAACTGTCTTAGTTCCACTGGGCTTGGAACTGATGGGCCTCCATGTATTAGCAAATGGCCTATGGCTGATAAGAAATGGTCTGCCCAGGCAAGGGACACTCAATTTAAACTTTCAATATCAAGTTGAACATCCCAGATACTACCTAAACATAACAGCCAACTAGCAAAGTATTATTCTAATAAAAAAAGTAAAGAGTATGAGGAATAGGCAAAGTAGCCTGCACAATCAGATTACCCACATAGTCGGCGTCATATATTTACTGGACAGTGGGCCATCTTTTTTATTAACATAGAATATAAAAGGCCATGTAACAGAATTATAAATGTCCAGTGGCATGCCTAATGTGTAAAATGTTTTCCTATATATTCTTTAGGAACAGTTAAATGCTAATGGACACTAGAGAGAAAATAAAAAACTTGTTAAGCTAATGTAAGGATGAATGTATAAATGGATGGATTAACGAATGATAAACCAAATAAACCAATCAGCATTGTTCAAATATATTGGAATAGTTAAGACTGGAAGGATTTTCTAGTCCTGGCTCTACTATGAAATAGCTGTGTGATCCCAGGCAAGTTGCTCAGCTTTCCTGGCCTGAGTTTCTCATTTGTAAAATGAAAGGGTTGTGTCTTTATCTCATTTGTAAAAACGTTGTGCCTTTAAAGTCTTTTATTTCCTCAAACAAGCTGCTCTCTCAGACCACCACACACCTGGGACACTTTTGTCCTTATTTGTTGCCTAGTTAATACCTTGTAATTCTTAGTTATTGTCTCCTTAGGGATGCTTTTCATGGATGTCTATACTAGCTAAGCTCCCCACTGTTTTATGTTCCCAAAGAGCCCTGTACTTCCCTGTTTATAAATGCTTAGCACACTTACAAGTACTTAAATTCTGTCTTCTCCACTAGTCTGTAAACTTATTAAGGGTGGTAACTGTGTCTGGCTTGCTAAACTATTTTATCTCCAACATCAAAGTGCCTAACATGTGGTAAGTATTCAAGAATTAACCATAGAATGAATGAATGGGTTTTCAACAAACCTAAAATTTTAGGGATTTAGAAGACTGGATGACTTTCAGTCATCACCTTTACCTACTATATCTTCTATTATCAATAATGAATACATCTGACATTCTTGGTATGAAGTTTTCTGATGCGCAAAATTTATTTTCAAAATAAGCTTGAAATTTTCCTAAGTGCTCCTGTTTCATTAATCAAAATTAAGTCAAATAACAAACTGTTCATCATCCAAAGTTAAGTAAATAATAGGGAGTTTCTTTGACTTTAAAGGTACACTAACAGTTTGAAACTTCCAGTTTTCTAATGAAGCTGACTTTGTTTTCTAAGCGGGTAAGGTTATACAGATAAATTAAGAGAATTTTTAAGGATATTATTATTTAGAAGTAGGATTTAATAAATAAAATACTGGTTTCTGGTCTTCCTGGCCTTTCAAGAGAAATAAATGAGAGAAACCAATGTTTAAGAAAATTCACTGTCCTCTTACCAAGCAACAATGATTTCAAAAGTATAAAACCAGTAGAGTGGTTTTTAGTTACATGTAGACTCATGATTGTTTGCTCTCTCACTAGTCACCACCTAGATTAATTTCTTTCTGTGTAATCATTCTTCAGATTAATGTTACTGGAATCATGTTACTTGAAGTGGAAGTAAGAAATCTCTATAAGTAAAATAAATCAGATTCTAAAGAAACGGCAAGAAACTTATAATCCAAACATTAGATTGAGACTATGGCTTAATTTTTTCCAGCCTTCAGGTGCTGCTCTGTATGCCTCCAATACTACAGCTGACCAGATTCAGGGTGTATTAACAAAATCAAGTACATCCACATCCAAAATAAAATAAAAGTTAAAATAAAAGTTCCATTAAGGAATAGAAGTTTCAGAAATACAAAAGCATATTCTAATCAGTAAGATTAGTAAGAGTAAACAAAGGCTGGTAAATAAATAAAAGAAAAATTTGCAGAGGCAAGAAGTATCCTCTGGTTAGAAAAAGGCAGAGTTGAAAAAGGTAGATATAGAAGGGTTGATGCAAAACTGTAGTGGTGTTCACTGTCAAGGGTGAAGTGGAAATCTGCCTGCCTGGGAAGTTAAGTACTAACTTATAAAAGGGAGAACTGCCGGCTGAGGTTGAGTCATGAGCCTATAATGAGCTCTCTCCTTAACATCTCTTACTGAAGAAATCTTTTCCTGTATGAACAAACTCTAGACCCATCTCTTTGTCTTTGGAAAGAATCTAGTTTCCTAAAGATCATGTAGCACATTAATGCCAGCATCCCTGGAGCTAGGTCCAAGTAATTCTTGAGCTGCCTCCATGTTTACTGATAATGATAGTGCCTTCTTAGTAAGGTCTCCCTGACTTTCTCCTCTACTGATCCTGAAGCCCACCACAGCATCAATGAATAGTAAATCCACCATCAGTAAATACGTATTATTCTCTTTAAATTGATTTTTAAAATAATAATTTTTAGACTCCTTTAATTTCCTCCTTCTGGGACATTTAGCCAAGTCCAAAAATTCCCACCTCCCTACACTTACTCACTATAATCCTCCCTCTAATTGATACCATGACAAGCATTACTTCAAACTCTTCTCAAGGAGTACTTTTGGCAGATGTCCTAAATGTAGCTCTTTCCTACTGAAGTAAACACTCTGGCTATAAATCAGCTTCTATCTGCATTCCCATTTAATTTACTCAGCAACTAAAAATTGGCTTATGTGCACGCAAGGGCATCAAGGAAAGTTAAGTTACACTACTATAACAAGGCTGGTGATGGAAGGAGAGGAAAGAGGTTATAAGCAAAAGGGTTATCTCCCCTGATTTCTAATAAATGGCAAAAAACCTGGTCCATTATTTCCTTTCATCGAATTCTCTCTCCCCAAAACTGGCTTAAAATGAATGTGTAAAGAATTATGATACAGTATAGCACCAATTCTCTAACTTTTCTATAACCAAAAATTACTATTTGGGGAGGACTTCTTAAATTTCAGATCTTTAGTGGGTTTAAGTAACTGCATCTCCACTGGTGGTCCTAATATAGCTACAGAAAAGAGGAAAGAAACAGAGTAGTCATATTATGTTAGGCTTAATAGCAAAACAGAACTGTAATCCAACTTTCACAGATTATTAGCATTTACTAAAGAGGACTTGAGAGATCTAGTTCAACTGCCCGATTTTACACCTGAAGAAAATGAGGGCAAGAGAGATTAAGACACTTGCCCATGATCACAATTGGTCATTGGTTTCCTAGCAATTATTAAAAAATCATTTCCCATTTTCTCCTAAGTTTTAATATTTTCAGGGGAATCCTGCAAGTGGGCAGGCTCATGATTTATTTCCAAAATTACATAAGCAATAAGAAAAACTGTCAAGTTGAGAAGGAAAACAGAAAAGGTCTTACCTCTGGGTCTGCTAGGCGCTGAGACAGACCTACAACAAAGACGAGGTTTTTTTGTACAACACGTACACTAGCCAAATGTTTGCGATTTTCTGATATTTTCTGTTTTCTCTCATTTTGTTTCTGTTTTTTCTCATTCTTTATCCTCTGCAGTTCTTCCTGGGAAAGTGGTTTATAAACTGCTGGGTCTTCTGGATATGGCTTTAAGCATAAGAAAAACATAAAAGTTAGCATTAAATAAACAAATAGAAAACTATATGAATAACAATTATCAAATTCTGGATGATATGTATGTGGTTATTTGTTAATATCACAAATCTTTTAATTGCTTAAAATATTTTTATTTAATAGAAGTTAAATGTTATATAACATAGTTTTAAAACTATGTATTTGTTTAGAGCTTAACAGACCACTTCTAGCACTAAAACTTAAACCACCTCCAAAGATTCTAAAATAAAAAAAAGAATATCTTGGTAGTCCCTATAGTGCCTAGCACACACTTTACAGGAAAATCATGCTGTGTAAGAGACAAAGAAATTAATTTCTCTCATCTAAATATGGGTTTATGTATTACAACCAACAAATATTTAATAAAAGCCTACTATGTGCTAGAAGATTAATGAAATACTTGTTCTTTAATACATTCCCAGTCTAAGAGGGACACAGATGGGCAGATAAACAACAATACACAGACACTCTGGCTCAGGAGTCTGAATCCACTTTCAACACTTACTAGCCATGTGGCCTCAGGCAAGTTTTTAAATCTATGCTTCAATATTCTCATAAGTAAAATGAAAATAATCTTAAAGGCTACTATAAACTAGTACTCATTAAGCAACTATTATTGTCACAGTAACCCCTAAAAAAATACTAACAATTACACTGTTGTAATTTTTTTCGGTAATTATAAGATCATTACAATATTATTTTCATTCCTACTGCTAATGCCAAGGCTAGTGGTGGCCTGATTAAGAGCTGTGGACCCGTACTGCCTGGCTTTGAATCTTAGTTCACTCTTTACTATCTGAGAGACCTTGGTTAACGTATGTGACCTGTCTGTATCAGTCTTCTCTTATGTAAAATGAGAATCAAATTACTTTATTCAGAGAGTTTCTGTAAGAACTAAAAAAATACATCAATAAAGTGATTAAAACTGTCCTGCACACAGAATTCAACAAGTCAGTTACTTTTACTTCTAATAAAAAATAGTTAATAGTAAGTAAATGCAAGATGGGACGCACTAAATACAATCATAACTAAAACTGGATATGAAACGATCCCAGAAATGGGAAATTGTGCCTATCAGAATACAGGAGTAGAGACCAAAAACAATGCCAGCAAGAGAAGAAGTGGAGAGCACCCAAAAGCTTGAAATCTTGTTTTACCTTTAACATAGTTACTTTCACCTTTTCATACATAAGTAAAAGACAAAAATAAAAACCCTCAAATTTGTGAATGCACTCAGATTAACGCTGAAGGCAATTAAAGTGACTTTTCCCTTTTTGTTCTTCAATTTCTACTGGTCATATCATAAGGTCTTCAAAAACCCTGTTCTGAAATGTTCAGGTGTAACTCTTAGTGGTCCTGTAGGATGTATGCACCCATACCACTCAATTCCCACATTTGAAAATCACAGTCTTCTAGATAACTGATCTTTTTGGCATACTCCCAATTTACCTATGATTGGGATGCATATAAAAGAGCTAGCTCAGAAATTTACCTGACTTTTGCATGACCTGAGGATTTTCTCCAGGATGAAATAAATAGTACTGCACATTTAAGAGCTCAGTATTTGCCCAATGAACCAGAACAGAACTATAGCTCTGGTAATTTTCTTAAAAAAACAAACAAACTTATTTTCAAAACATTCTTGCATTTTAATTTAAGGAACCAAATGGGTAAAGATTATAATAAACTTAATTTTTTAATCAGTGATGTAACTACTCTTCCCCAATTAAGCTTTCTCTTTCTCCTCCACTTACCCTTGTGTACCTATCTCCTTTCAATCTTAATCTATCTGCTCAATTTTAATCCCATGAAGCTACTAAGAGCTGTAAAGGCGCAGCATAAAAAGGAACTATATACAAACAGATTAAGATGCCTTTCCATAAGATTACCTCGATTTTTCATTTCTACATGGAAAAGCCACTTTCTACCACAGGATTTCTGGATAGCCCTTTTGGGGTGTTTATTATTAAGTTCACTTGAAAGCTGCTGCCCTTCACTAACATCTAGAGTAGTGATGAGCCACTCCCTGAATGAATCAAGCACATGAATTGCTCCTAGCTCCAAAGTATGGTCACGGACGATGATAAGAAAAACTAAAAATTGAGAACAGCACTATGAAAAATTTTAAAGCATCTTAACATTGCCACAACATTCAACTACATTATCAGTAAACTCTTTGCAGAATAAGATATTACCATGGTTGTTACTGAATTCAGCTGGTGAGGCAACATGACACAAACTGGGTACTAGGCATGCCTAACAGAGCCCTGTATCAGTCCTAACAGTCGGGGGTGGGGGATGGGGGAGAGGGTGGAAATCTGGTTCTTCATCAGACAGCCTGAGAAACACTGATGTAACTCTTCTGAGAGCATGGCGGATTTGACAAGCACTCAGGGCTTTTTCTTGTTAATATTTTCTTACATTGTAGAATTTTGATAAAAGATGATGCAAAGTAATGTAAAGGCAAAAAGTGCATAACAAAAAATGATGGAGAATGACAAGTATCAAAAATCAGGTTGTAGTATCAACTCTCATCAGTATCTTTACATTACTGATAAATACCATGTTGAGTATATAACACTGGTTATCCTAGTCTTTTTCCCATATTATTCCAAGTTTTTTTCTATGGTAATATACTTCTATCAGGCATCCAAGTCAACTTCATTGGAACATAAGTGCTACACAACACAAAAGATACCAGTACAGGAGAACAGGACAAATTAGTTTACTCTGATTTATCCTCCAGATCTCTTTTATCTCTTAAGCAACTTAAATGAAGTTATAAATAGTAGCTTTTAATCTTAACATATTTGTGAAGTTGCATCTCTGCTGTTTGGTGGAATTAAATAAATTTTTCTAGACACTATAAAATATGTCAATTTAATAAACACAAATGGCAACTATACAAAACCTCATTAGTCTTAACCTGTCTAAAGGTTTCATAAAAAGTTGGAAAAGCATGCATTTCATGATGGTTCCTACACACACACGCACCACCATAAATACAACTCAGCAAACTCAATGATAGAAAATTAAAAAGCTGATACAATAATATGAGAAAGGGAGGTAACTAAAGGTGGGAGATGAAAACACCTAATATGAATAACTGTAAAAAGAGAGTGTTACCTATAAAGCTAGTAACAGTAGTACTAAATATTCATATAAAGAAAAATATAGCTAGTCTACTTTTTGACCGAAACAGTTATGTTAAGCTTAATTTTCTAGGAAATTTAATTAAATTTCTAGGAAAATAACATCAAATGAAAAATTATAAGCAGAAACTCTTTCTTGGCACTTTTGTGTGTTAAATATTAAATTAATGCTAAATAAGGCACCTGTGGAAAAAGCATTTTTAATGTGTAAAGTATTTTTAATGGTGTTAATTTGGTGATAAATTGCCAAATTCTAATTAAGATGGTTTACAGTCTCTAGTATAATCAACTTCTTTCATACGTGTGGTTATGTTTTTCACTCCTAATGTATTTACATGTTTCTTCTCATTATTTTCTGATCAGACTTGTCAAGAGTTTATTTTGTTGGTCTCTTCAGAGAACCAGCACTGTTTTCCCTTCTCAGTCAATTCTGCTTAATCCCTGTCTTTCATTGTCACAATGTTTACTCTTTTTCTGGTTTCTTAACCTAGAAATAATTTCATGTATTATTGTTCTTCATGTATTAATAAATGCATTTACAGCTTTAACTTTCCTTTTGCTAAAGACAATGAAAAATACTTTATAAAACTTCTATTTTAAAACCAGCATCTTAAAGACAATAATGACATGCAGTGGGGAAGTCTCAAATCAATTTTTGATTGAAAATTAAAATCCAGAGAGGTAAGTGGAAAGTCTGAGTAACAACAAATGTGGGGAGAGGGGCAGCATTCAAAACCTAAACCAGCCCAGGGTGAAGAGTCTTTGGGAAGATCATCCCCTCGTTAGGCTGAGACCCAGACCACCCCATAAGAGCTCTCCTAGTCTCAGGATAAGAACGAACTACAAAGAGGTCAGAACAAGATAAGACCAAAGGAAAAGGGAGTGAAGAAAACTATCCTAGAGAATTTGTTGAAACTAACCCTTGGGAAGACTTACACCCTAGAGACCTGAAGACCTTTTACACTTGGCCAAGACCTCTACCTATGCTTTGGCAATGTTTACAGGATCCAACCTTTATGCCTAATGGCAATGTTTAGAGGATCCAAGATAAGCCAAATCAAAGCCTCTCTAGAGAACCTTACAAATCATTCAATGACAAAACAGGAAGCAGGCATAGATCCCTAAACACACAAAGAAATAAAAC
Source organism: Smutsia gigantea (assembly GCA_032199065.1). NCBI lineage: Eukaryota > Metazoa > Chordata > Mammalia > Pholidota > Manidae > Smutsia > Smutsia gigantea. The sequence goes on along the minus strand of JAVSCE010000772.1, from coordinate 39,569 downwards.
AACATAAATGACCAGCAGAAACATCCCTCACAACCTTCATTTACTGGGATGATTGGGCATAGATCTAAAACAATAATACTTACTTGTTTAAACAAACATATAAACTTGAAAATCTCTGTAGCATATTAACAAATCTATTTAAAAATAACATCAAATATGAAAAAAGAATAAACACTACTTCTAGAAATGGAAAACACCAAGGCAAGACTTTAAAAATTCAATGGCCATATTTAGTATCAGGCTGGGCCTAAAAAAAAGTTTAAATGCCAGAGGACAGATCAGAAAAAAAAAATCCATTAATACATTAAGGAATGAAAAAAAAAATCTAGAAAAGAGATTAAGAAATATGGAAGACAGTGAAAAGATCTCAAAAATATTTAATCAGAGTCCCAGGAAGAGAGGAAAGAGAATAAAGGCATATTTGAAGAGATGATAGCTTAATTTTTTCCGGAACTAATGAAACTCACCAATCCACAGATTCCAGAAATCTTACAAACTCCAGGCAGGATGAATAAAAATAAATATATGAGTGAGTTCTATTTTTTGGAATTGGTTAGCATTTCCATTGCGGCCTACCAGTCAATTTTTGTGCCTCCTACACTTGTATTTTACAGTTTTGTACAAATTTGTATGAAGTCGTGAACATGCACAGAGATGTTTGCTGTGTTATTCAAATTTCCCATTTCCTTTTTATTGTCTACATCATCTTTTGATTTCTTAAATACTGAAGTTAGAAGTCTTTCCATTATGAATGTGAATGCACTTTCTTCTAGTATTTATGTCAGCTCAACATATCACAAAGTTCTGTTGTTGAGTAAAGTTTCATGACTTTTGGGGCCTTTTATTGGTAAAAAAAATTCCTTGGCCCTTTTAAAATGTGTTTAATCTTGAATTTGATTATGACTATTATCAGAACTATTATACCTTTGTTCCTATGATTTCCATTTGCCCACTCTATCTTTTTATCACTAGTTTCATTGGCTTTTTTCTTGTATATGTTCCTAGTTATAAAAGTTTATTAGGAAAAAGAGCTATCCTCCATTTCTTTCCTCCCCCACACCAGTTGCCTCTCCCTAGAAATATCTTGTTGACTCTTAGATGATTCCTTTGTCATTTGCCACAACATCATTAAATAACAGGCTTGAGTTGCTGCTGCTTGATTTTTCTGTTGCGGATATTATCACATTATGCAAGTTGAAGACCTAGCTTTCTCTCACCCAGCCTGACAGTACATCCCAAGTCCACCATCATTTTGTTTGGTCAATATTCACAATTATATTATTATAAAGTTCAAATGTTATTTATATATTTCCACCTCCAGCTATTTCCATGCAGCAGGTAAAGAGACCAGGTTTACCAGCGTCAGCAACTAGAAAACTAGACAAAATATGAAATAACTGGTTTCAAACATTCAACAACAGGTAGCAAACAGCAAGTCTGTAACATCTGAGGAAAAAATGAAGTATGACCATGAAAACCATGAGTTTCTCAGTTTTTGCTCTTCTGGCACTTATTGGAACTTGGCACTGGGTCCAACAGTCACACCGAGCAGAGGGGGCAATGATCAAAATTTGAAGAGGCTGAGGCAACTGAAATAGATTTAGCAAATACCACAAAGAGAGAAACAGTCCAAAAAAAGTTTCAGAAATCTACATAGAGGAATCCTGTGGTAGCTTGTTTCCATAGGCAGCTCTGCGATGAAAACACCCTGGAAAAGTCCATGTCAATAAGGAATTTAGGGAGGAAATAAAAAGTTATACCAATCACACGTAAACCTTTTCAGAACATAGAAGATGAGGAAACATTTCCTAACTAATTTGATAAAACCAGTATTACTTCAATACCACATCTAAAACATAAAAGAAAACCACAAATACCCCTCATGACACAGACATAAAAATCCTTCTGAATATATTAGAAAATTGAAAACAAAAAGGATAACATCACAATCAAATGAGGTTTTTCTGAAAATAAAAAGGATAACATCACAATCAAATGAGGTTTTTCCTTGGAAGGAACAGGTTGATTAAAAAATCAACCAACCTAAATCACCGTTTCAACTGAATGAAGGAGAAGACACGTCATCAAAGCAGAAGAAGCATTTGACAAAATGCCAACACCCATTCATAATTTAAAAAATCTCAGTAAGCAAGGAATAAAAGAAAACTTTCTAACCTGACCACCTTCAAACACCTCACAGTCAGCAACATACCTAATAATACCTAATAATGAAATATTTGACACCTTCTGGTAATAAACAAGGATATCTGTTCTTACCACTGTTATCCAATGTTATACTGAAGGGCTTACCCAATGCAATAAAGCAAAATAAATAAATAAATAAAAAGCATAAGGGTTGGAAAGGAAAAAGAAAACTGTCTTTATTCACAAAAGACGTGATCATTTATATAAACAAATCCTAAGGAATCTATTTAACAAAAAGTAATTCTTCTACATAATAGCAATGAACAATAGGAAAACAGAATTTTAAAAGCAGAATGTGCCATAGTTTCAAAACACATAAAATAGATAAATGTAACAAAATATGCTGTAGTACTAGGTAAAACTGAGAACTACAGACACTGTAACTGTTGCACCTGCTTATTATTACACCAAAACCCCCCCAAAATATTAAAAACCATTGGTTTGTTTTATAGTAAGAAGGGACTCAAAAGACTTACACTTGAATCCTAAACTTACTACCCACTAGTTTACACCTCTTAAAAGGCCCAGATTCTGTAAATGTACAATGAGGACAGCATTAATAGTCTAGAATTGTCTTAAGGGCTCAATAAATGAGTAACTATTACCTTCTGAACCAGAATTTCTCTGTTATTTTAATGCACGACCTCTTTTAGAAAGCATCAAAACTTCTCTATTTTGTACTAGAAAATTAAAATGAATTTCCCCCATGATATAATACTGAGTGTTTTTTTCCAATTTCATACCATCCTATCTAAATCCATTGCTTCTTTACTCCTAATACTCTTAAACAAAAAGCACCACTGATCAAGTTAATCTTCTCAGGTAAGAAAACTAAAGGCTGACCACAGGGGTTCTGTGACTTTACCAAGATCACACACTTAGTTAACAACAAAACCAAGACTTGACTTAGATTCTAAAGGCAGTGTTATTTCGACTTCACCGTATCTTAAAAAAATCTTGCTACACATATTCTTACCTGTGGTTTGTAGATGGTTTTAAATCTACTTACATGAAAAGGGGAAAAAACCGTACTCTACTTATTCTGGGTATTTACCTTTCTACATGCAGGACAAAGCCCATTTTCATCAGTGCGAATTCGATGCCAACAAAATCGGCAAATCTGGTAGCCACAGGTGCAAGGGAAAAAGTTGATATCATCTATCTCCAAGGGCTCCATGCAAAGAGGACATTCCACAGGGTCTTCCTTCACATCAGGACTGCGAGACATCTTCACGTTTATTAAACAGCAGCAAAAGTTTATAATAATTTAAGGGAGAAGGAAGTTCAGCACTGCAAACTAAAATGTAGAACTTCAAAGACCTGCATGAGAAGAAACAAAATATACTGTTTACTACTGGAAAAAACAGCAATTTTCAAGATTACAAATTTCGTATTATAAAAAAAATTTGAAAAAAAATTAATCAGACCAATTTTTGCTATCATCTCAGAAGAGATTTCAAAATGGAACTTTGACTTTTTTTGCATGTCAACATGAGAAGCTTATTATTTTTCGGATTCAATAAAAGACATTTTCTAGATAAAACAGTACTAACCATAGCATAGCGTAGGGGAACAAATCATTTATATCAGTATATTCAGCCTTCAAACACATTCTAAACTGTCTTGTTGACCCAAAAGCTAGGACTCCTACCACACAACTAAAGTTAGAGTATGACAGTATTAAAAAATGTGTCACAATTTACAAAATAAACCTAATGAAAGAGAGTCTTCAGTCATCTACTAATTACATGTTAATATACCTTACCAAAGAAAACAGGCTGAAAAAAATATGAACAGAACCAAATTGTTTACAATTAAATATGTATTAATATGCCAGTGAAAACTACTGTGAAAATAAGTACATATTAAATAGAATATAAGTATTCCTATGGTAATGCTACAAAAAACAGGGAAAGGGAAGAGACCAAATAGACCTCCATAAGTCTTCTTAAAAATTAAATAATTTATCTTTTCAGATTATGGAGAGTTGAAAATCTTTAGGTAACAGTTTAGGCTAAAGTCACTATTAAATTAAAACGTTAGATTGAAATAACTGTAGGTTAAAAAAATGATAAAATTTTGATTTGGATCAAAACATAACTCAGCGGAAATCCTATCAAAATAATGGAGGATTTTTTGTTTTTACATAATTTGATAAACTAAAGGTTACATAAAAGACTAGATACGGAGACTTCCAGGAAGGTGGCGGAGAGAGCAGGGCGGTGGAAATCCCCTCCCAAAACCAAGTATATTTATGAAAATACAGCAAATACAACTATTCCTAAAAGAGAGACCAGAAGATACAGGACGACACCAGCCTGCAGCTACACCTGAGAGGACTCAGCAACCCGTGAGGCGGGTAAGATTCGGAGCCGCGACCCAGTGGAACCCGAGCACTCCCCCAACCCAGGCACACCGGTGGGAGGAGAATATTCAGAGCAAGGAGGGAGTGGAAGCACAGGCCCGCTGAATAACAAGTCCTGGTAATCTGCACCGGGAACACTGACACACGTGGCGGGGTGTATCGGAGATTGGAGAGACAGAAGTGCAGATTCCAAGATGGCAGGTCCACCCAGCCGGTTCCCAGGGACAAAAGAAAAGCGTGTGCTTTTTTATAGGTCTTAAGAGACAGGCGCCCAACAAAGGAGCAGAAATGGCCCAGCGCACTCAGCGAAGCAGGCTGGGAGTCCTGGGGACTTTTGGTACCCTAGGACTGTGGCTGGGAAAAGCACTAGCATGCAGACTTCCCACAGAAATCAGCAGCCTCCCATTCGTTCCCTCCCCGGCCAGAGTCACAAAGGGAACAGCGGAGCGGAGTGGCAGTGGAATAGTGGAGGAGGAGCACCAACTACAGGATCCTCACAGAAACTACACCTGGCAGGCGTTTTTTTTTCTTCTATTTTCCCTTTTTTTTCTTTTTATCACCAGTTCTTTCGCCATGAAAAGACAGAGAAATGCGGTACAAACAAAACTTACTCAAAAATCCCCAAACCAGACTACACAGAGAGGGAGTCTGAAGAGACGGACATGCACAATCTTCCTGAAAAAGAATTCAGAATGAAACTCATAACCATACTGACGGATCTACAGAAAAATATGCAAGAGCTAAGGGAGGAAGTGAGGGAACTGAAGAAAGACAATGCAGAGATGAGACAAGCGATCGACGGGCGTAGCAGCAGACTGGATGAGATGCAAGAGACCGTTAATGGAATAGAAATCAGAGAACAGGAATACCGAGAAGCTGAGGCAGAGAGAGATAAAAGGATCTCTAGGAATGAAAGAATTTTAAGAGAACAGTGTGACCAATCCAAACGGGACAATATTCGCATTATAGGAAATACCAGAGGAAGAAGAGAGAGAAAAAGGGATAGAAAGTGTCTTTGAAGAAATAACTGCTGAAAACTTCTCCAAGCGGGGGAAGGAAATAGTCTCTCAGACCATGGAAGCCCACAGATCTCCCAACACAAGGGACCCAAGGAAGACAAAACCAAGACACATTCTAATTAAAACGGCAAAGATCAAAGATAAGGACAGAGTATTAAAGGCAGCTAGAGAGAGAAGAAATATCACCTACAATGGAAAATTCATCAGACTATCATCAGACTTCTCAACAGAAACCTTACAGGCAGGAACAGAATGGCATGATATATTTAACGTAAGGAAACAGAAGGGCCTCAAACGAAGAATATTGTATCCAGCACGATTATCATTTAAATTTGAGGGAGGGATTAAACAATTTCCAGACAAGCGAAAACTAAGGGATTTTGCCTCCAATAAACCATGTCTTCAGGATATCTTAAAGGGACTGCTCTAGATGGAAGCACACCTAAGGCTAAAAAGAGGTCACCAGAGAAAATAAAATTACAGCAAAGAAAGCAGATCATCCAAATACTAACTAAAGGCAAAGAATAAAACATCTATTATAGAAAGAATGGAGGAGGAGGAATAAGAAGGGAGAGAAATAAAGAACATCAGACTGTGTTTACAATAACTTAACAAGAAAGTTAAGTTAGATTGTTAGATAGTAAAGAAGCAACCCTTGAACCCTTGGTAACCACGAATCTAAAGCCAGCAATGGCAATAAGTACATATCTATCAATAATCACCCTAAATGTAAATGGACTGAATGCACCAATCAAAACACACAGAGGTACTGAATGGATAAAAAAGCAAGACCCATCTATATGCTGCTTACAAGAGACTCACCTCAAACCCAAAGATATACACAGGCTAAAGGTGAAGGGATGGAAAAAGATATTTCATGTAAACAACAAGGAGAAAAAAGCAGGTGTTGCAGTACTTCTTTCAGACAAAATAGACTTCAAAACAAAGAAAGTAGCAAGAGATAAAGAAGGACATTGCATAATGATAAAGGGGTCAGTCCAACAAGAGGATATAACCACTTAAAATATATATGCAAACAACACAGGAGGGCCAGCATATGTGAAACAAATACTAACAGAATTAAAGGAGGAAATAGAAAGCAATGCATTCATTTTAGGAGACTTCAACACACCACTCACTCCAAAGGACAGATCAACCAGACAGAAAATAAGTAAAGACATAGAGGCACTGAACAACACACTAGAACAGATGGACCTAACAGACATCTACAGAACTCTACACCCAAAAGCAACAGGATACACATTCTTCTCAAGTGCACATGGAACATTTTGCAGAATAGACCACATACTAGGCTGCAAAAAGAACCTCAGTAAATTAAAAAATATTGAAATGCTACCAACCAATTTCTCAGATCACAAAGGTATAAAACTAGAAATAAGTAGAAACAAAACAAAAAGGCTCACAAATACATAGAGACTTAACAACATTCTCCTAATTAATCAATGGTTTAACGACCAAATCAAAACAGAAATCAAAGAATATATGGAGACTAATAACAACAACACAAAGCCAAAACTTCCATGGGACACAGCAAAGGCAGTTCTAAGAGGAAAGTATATTACAATGCAGGCCTATTTAAAGAAGGAAGAACATTCCCAAATGAATAGTCTAAAGACACGATTACTGAAATTGGAAAAAGAAGAACAAATCAGACCCAAAGTCAATAGAGAGAGGGACATAACAAAGATCAGAGAAGAAATAAATAAAATTGAGAAGAATAAAATAGAAAAAAACAATGAAACCAAGAGCTGGTTCACTGAAAAAATAAACAAAATAGATACACCCCTAGCCAGACTCATTAAGAGAAAAAGAGAATCTACACACATAAACATAATCAGAAATGAGAAAGGAAAAATAACAATGGACCCCACAGAAATAGAAAGAATTATAAGAGAACACTATGAAAATCCATATGCTAACAAGCTGGAAAACCTAAAAGACATGGACAACTTCTTAAAAAAATACAACCTTCCAAGACTGACCAAGCAAGAAACAGAAAACCTAAACAGACCAATCACCAGCAATGAAATTGAACTGGTAATCAAAAAACTACCCAAGAACAAACCCCCCAGACCAGATGGATTCACCTCTGAATTTCACCAGACATATAGAGAAGAAATGATACCCATTCTCCTTAAAGTTTTCCAAAAAAATAGAAGGGGAGGGACTACTTCCAAACTCATTCTATGAAGCCAGCATCACTCTAATACCAAAACCTGGCAAACAAAGACATCACCAAAAAAGTAAATTACAGACCAATATCCCTGATGAACATAGATGCAAAAATATTCAACAAAATATTAGCAAACCGAATTCAAAAATACATGAAGAAGATCACACACCACAATTAAGTGGGATTCATCTCAGGGATGCAAGGATGATACAACATTCTAAAATCCATCAACATAATCCACCACATTAACAAAAAGAAGAACAAAAACCATATGATCATCTCCATAGATGCTGAAAAAGAATTCAAGAAAAATCAGCACCCATTCATGATTAAAACTCTCAACAAAATGGGTATAGAGGGAAAGTACCTCAACATCATAAAGGCCATATATGAGAAACCCACAGCCAATATAATACTTAACAGTGAGAAGCTGAAAGCTTTTTATCTAAGATCGGGAACAAGACAGGGATGCCCACTCTCTTCACTGTTATTTAACATAGTACCAGAGGTCCTAGCCACGGCAATCAGACAAAACAAAGAAACACAAGGCACCCAGATTGGTAAAGAAGAAGTCAAATTGTCACTATTTGCAGATGACATGATATTGTACATAAAAAACCCTAAAGACGCCACTCCAAAACTACTAGAACTAGTATCACCATTCAGCAAAGTTGCAGGATACAAAATTAACACACAGAAATCTGTTGCTTTCCTATACACTAATGATAAACTAACAGAAAGAGAAATCAGAAAAATAATTCCATTCACAATTGCATCAAAAAGAATAAAATACCTAGGAATAACCCTAACGAACGAAGTGAAAGACCTGTACTCTGAAAACTACAAGACACTCCTAAGAGAAATTAAAGAGGACACTAACAAATGGAAATTCATCCCATGCTCTTGGCTAGGAAGAATAAATATTGTCAAAATGGCTATACTACCTAAAGCAATCTACAGATTCAATGCAATCCCTATCAAAATACCAACAGCCTTATTCAAAGAACTGGAACAAATAATTCTAAAATTAATATGGAACCATAAAAGACCCTGAATAGCCAAAGCTATCCTGAGAAGGAGGAATAAAACAGGGGGAATTATGCTCCCTGACCTCAAGCTCTACTACAAAGCTACAGTAATCAAGACAATTTGGTATTGGCACAAAAACAGACCCACAGACCAGTGGAACAGAATAGAAAATCCAAACATTAACCCAAACATATACAGTCAATTAATATATGATAAAGGAGCCTTAGATATACAATGGGGAGATGACAGCCTCTTCACCACCTGGTGTTAGCAAAACTGGACAGCTACATGTAAGAGAATGAAACTGGACTACTGTCTAATCCCATACACAAAAGTAAACTCAAAATAGATCAAAGACCTGAATGTAAGTCATGAAACCATAAAACTCTTAGAAAAAAACATAGGCAAAAATCTCTTGGACATAAACATGAGCAACTTCTTCATGAACATATCTCCCGGGCAAGGGAAACAAAAGCAAAAATGAACAAGTGGGACTATATCAAGCTGAAAAGCTTCTGTACAGCAAAGGACACCATCAGTAGAACAAAAAGACATCCTACAGTATGGGAGAATATATTCATAAATGACATATCCGATAAGGGGTTGACACCCAAAATATATAAAGAACCCACGCACCTGAACAAACAAAAAGTAAATAATCCAATTAAGAAATGGGCAGAGGACATGAATAGACACTTCTCCAAAGAAGAAATTCAGATGGCCAACAGGCACATGAAAAGATGCTCCACATTGCTAATCATCAGAGAAATGCAAATTAAAACCACAATGAGATAGATATCACCTCACACCAGTGAGGATGGCCAACATGCAAAACACAAACAACAACAAATGTTGGCGAGGATGTGGAGAAAAGGGAACCCTCCTACACTGCTGGTGGGAATGGAAATTAGTTCAACCACCGTGGAAAGCAGTATGGAGGTTCCTCAAAAAACTCAAAATAGAAATACTATTTGACCCAGGAATCCCACTCCTAGGAATTTACCCTAAGAATGCAGCAGCCCAGTTTGAAAAAGACATATGCACCCCTATGTTTATCGCAGCACTATCTACAATAGCGAAGAAATGGGAGTAACCTAAGTGTCCATCAGTAGACGGATGAACGGATAAAGAAGATGTGATACATATACACAGTGGAATATTATTCAGCCATAAGAAGAAAACAAATCCTACCATTTGCAACAACATGGATGGAGCTCGATGGTATTATGCTTAGTGAAATAAGCCAAGCATAAAAAGACAAATATCAAATGATCCCACTCATATGTGGAGTATAAGAACAAAGAAAAAAACTGAAGGAACAAAACAGCAGCAGACTCACATAATCCAAGAACGGACTAATAGTTTCCAAAGGGAAAAGAACTGAAGAGGCTGGGTGGGAAGGGAGGGACAAAAGTACGATTAGCAGACATAATGGTGGGGGGGGCACGGGGAGTACTGTACAACTCAGAGAAGACAAGTAGTGATTCTATAGCATGTCACTATGCTGATGGACAGTGACTGTAATGGGGTTGGTGGGGGGACCTGATGAAGGGGGTAGTTTAATAACCATAATATTGCACATGTAATTGTAGATTAATGTTACCAAAATAAATTATATTAAAAAATATATAATAACATTTAAATGATTATGTTACAATATGTATGTTATCTATATAACAATATTATGTATGTATAGATAAAAGACATGCTATTCAAAAAAAAAACTAAATACATGAGACATACTTCAAAACTTCTGGAGGGGAAATGTGGGAATTTGAGCTTTAAGATATGAAACATTACTACAAAGTTACAGTAATTTAAATAATTTGATAAATGTACCAAAATAGACAAAAGATCAAAGAAAACTAAATCTAGAAACAGGACCATGAATTTGTGAGATTTTAGTATCTCATAAAGGTGACATTACAAATTAATATGGAAGGATGGACCAATTTATAAGTTGTAATAGGATACGGGTATATCTACTTTAAGAAAAAAAAACAGTATATTATCTCACACAGCAAACAAAATAAATCCTACATGATCTGTCTGAAGAGCTATACACTGAAATGAACTATTAAAGTGTTAGACAAAAACAACATAATTTTTTAAAACCTTGGAACACGGAAGGTCTAAGCAAAAACAGAAATTCAGAAGCCATAAAAGAGATACGACTAACTTAACATTGTGTAAAGAAAATAAAAATTAAAAGCAAGCCAACAGAGTAAAGGATATATATATTCACTATATGTAATGAAGGGACAGTGTCCAGAATATATAAAGAAATCCTACAAATCAATTTTCAAACGGCAAATAAATCGGAAGAAAAATATGAGAACAGAATGAGTATTTACAAAAGAATTATAAATCACAACATATGAAAAGATGATTAATCTCTTTAGTTAGTAACATGGAGATACCATTTCTTCTCCAATAGCCTATTAATGGAAGTTAGTCTCCCTACCCAGAAGAGTTTCTCAATGATATATTAAGTTCCTCACCGCAAAAAGAAAATGGGAGCATGAAGAATACATGGCTGAGAAAACGGAGCGCAGTGGCTGAAGAAAGGATGGTCTGTAAGAGAGCTAGATACCACAAAAGAAGAGGTGGAATCTGGGAGATTCAAGATGCCAACATGAGAGGTGAGACAGAGAAGTCCTCCCAAAAGAACAGATAGTGTGAAAATATAGTAAATACAACTAACCCTAAAGCAGCAACACGAAAGAAGGCTGCACCAGACTGCATACAGACCTCATGAAAAGAGCAGACCTCACAAAACAGGGCACCAGCTCCGCTCCCCTACCACCCCCAACCTCACTCTAGGGACTGAGCAGCTCCAGAGACTGGAGCTTCTGGGCAATAGAGGGCAACACATAGAAATACTAAACGTCAAAAGAACATAGTACAGACCAAAATCTAACAAGCCCCAGAAAAAGGGCCAAATGAAACTGAACTCACCAATCTTCCTGAAAGAGAGTTGAAAATAAAAATCATAAACATGCTTATGGAGGTACAGAAAAATATTCAAGAACTCAGGAATGAATTTAAGACAGAGATTCAATCATTAAGAAATTCCATATCTGAAAAGAAACATACAATGGAGGGATTTAAAAGGAGATTAGATGTAGCAGAAGAGATGGTAAATGGAATAGAAATTAGAGAAGAGGAACACAAGGAAGCTGAGGAACAGAGAGAAAAAAGAATCTCTAAGAATGAAAGAATATTGAGAAAACTGTGTGACCAATCCAAACACAACAATATTTGCATAATAGGGGTACTAGAAGAGAAGAGAGAGAAAAATGTATAGAAAGTGTATATGAGGAGGTAATTGCAGAAACCCTCCCCAATGTGGGGAAGGAGACAGTTTCACAAGCCATTGAGATGCACAGATCTCCCAACAAAAGGGACTCAAGGAAGACAACATCAAGACATATAATAATTAAAATGGCAAAGATCAAGGATAAACACAGACTTTTAAAAGCAGCTAGAGAGAGAAAAAAGATCAAATACAAAGGAAAATCCATCAGGCTATCCTCAGATTTCTCAACAGAAACCTTACAGGACAGAAGGGAGTGGCATGATATATTTAATGCAATGAAGCAGAAGGGCCTCAAACCAAGAATACTCTACCCGGCAAGGTTATCATTTAAATTTGAAGGAGGGATTAAAAAATTCCCAGACAAGCAAAAGCTAACAGAATTTACCTCCCACAAACCACCTCCTACATTGCATTTTGGAGGGACTACTATAGATCAAAGTATTCTACGACTACATAGATGTCACTCAAGGGCTAGACAAAGAGTAGAGAATATGATTCGTAACATACAAAGAATGGAGGAGGAAGAAAAAGGAGGAAAAAAAAAGAATCTTTAGGTTGCATTTGTAACAGCATACAAAGTAAGTTAAATTAGACTGTTAGTAAGGGAATTACCCTTGAACCTTTGGTAACCACAAATCTGAAGCCTGCAAAGGCAATAAGGACATACCTATCCATAATCACCGTAAATGTAAATGGTCTGAAAGGACCAATCAAAAGACATAGAGGCACTGAATGGATAAAAAACAAGACCCATCTATACGCTGCCTACAAGAGACTCACTTCAAACCCAAAGACACACAGACTGAAAGTAAAGGGATGGAAAAAGATATTTCATGCAACTAAGAGGGAGAAAAAAAGCAGGAGTTGCAGTACTTGTATCAGACAAAATAGACTTCAAAACAAAGCAAGTCACAAGAGAAAAAGAAGGACATTACATAATGATAAAAGGGTCAGTCCAACGACAGGACATAACTATTATAAACATCTATGCACCCAACACAGGATCACCTACATATGTGAAACAAATACTAACAGAATTAAAGGGGGAAACAGAATGCAGTGCATTCCTCTTGGGAGACTTCAACACACCACTCACTCCAAAGGACAGATCAACCAGATAGAAAATAAATAAAGAGACAGAGGCACTGAACTACGTATTAGAACAGATAGAACTAACGGACATCTACAGAACACTCCATTCAAAAGCAACAGGATACACATTCATCTCAAGTGTATACAGAATATTTTCAAGAATAGATCATATACTAGGCCATAAAAAGGGCCTCAGTAAATTAATAAGATAGAAATTGTACCAACCAGCTTCTCAAATCACAAAGGTATGAAACTAGTAATAAATTACTCAAAGAAAATGAAAAAGCCCACAAAAACATGGAGGCTTAATAACATGCTCCTAAATAAGTCAATGGATCAATGACCAAATAAAAACAGAGATCAAGCAATATATGGAGACAAATGACAACAATAATTCAACACTGCAAAATCTGTGGGATGCAGTGAAGGCTGTGCCAAGAGGGAAATATATTGCAATACAGGCCTACCTCAGGAAAGAAGAACAATCGCAAATGAACAGTCTAAACTCACAATTAATTAATGAAACTAGAAAAGGAAGAACAAATGAGGCCCAAAGTCAACAGAAGGAGGGACATAATAAAGATTAAAGCAGAAATAAATAAAATTGAGAAGAATAAAACAATAGAAAGAATCAATGAAAGCAGAAGCTGATTCGAGAAAATAAACAAAATAGATAAACCCCTAGGCAGACGTAACAAGGATAAAACAGAGTCTACACACATAAACAGAATCAGAAATGAGAAAGGAAAAATCACTAAAGATACCACAGAAATACAAAGAATCATGAGAGAATACTATGAAAAATTATATGCTAACAAACTGGATAACCTAGAAGAAATGGACAACTTTCTAGAAAAATACAGCCTCCCAAGGCTGACCCAAGAAGAAACAGAAAATATCAATAGACCAATTACCAGCAAAGAAATTGAATTGGTAATCAAAAAACCATGTAAGAACAAAACACCTGGCCCAGATGGTTTCACTGCTGAATTTTATCAAACACTTACTGAAGACCTAATACCCATCCTCCTTAAAATTTTCCAAAAAGTAGAAGAGGAGGGAATACTCCCAAACTCATTCTACAAGGCCAACATCACTTTAATGCCAAAGCCAGGCAAAGACACCACAAAAAAAGAAAATTACAGACCAATATCCCTGATGAACATAGATGCAAAAATACTCAACAAAATATTAGCAAACCAAATTCAAAATACATCAAAAAGATCATCCATCATGATCAAGTGGGATTCATCCCAGGGATGCAAGGATGGTACAACATTTGAAAATCCATCAACATCATCCACCACATCAACAAAAAGAAGGACAAAAACCACATGATCATCTCCATAGATGCTGAAAAAGCATTTGACAAAATTCAACATCCATTCATGATAAAAACTCTCAACGAAATGGGTATAGAGGGCAAGTACCTCAACATAATAAAGGCCATATATGACAAACCCACAACCAACATTATACTTAACAGCGAGAAGGTGAAACGTTTCCTTTAAGATCCACTCTCCCCACTTCTATTCAACATAGTTCTGGAGGACCTAGCCACGGCAATCAGACAACACAAGGAAATAAAAGGCATCCAGATTGGCAAGGAAAAAGTCAAACTGTCCCTGTTTGCAGATGACATGATAGTGTACATAAAAAACCCTAAAGAATCCACTCCAAAACTAATATCTGAATTCAACAAAGTTACGGGATATAAAATTAATACACAGAAATCTGTTGCATTCCTATACACTAATGGTGAACTAGCAGAAAGAGAAATCAGGAAAACAATTTCATGCACAATCACATCAAAAAGAATAAAATACCTAGAAATAAACCTAACCAAGGAAATGAAAGACCTATACCCTGAAAACTACAAGACACTCTTAAGAGAAATTAAAGAGGACACTAATAAATGGAAAATTCATCCCATGTCCTTGGCTAGGAAGAATTAATATTGTCAAAAGGGCTATGCTGCCTAAAGCAATCTACAGATTCAATGCAATCCCTATTAAAATACCAACAGCATTCTTCAATGAACTAGAGCAAATTGTTCTAAAATTCATATGGAACCACAAAAGACCCCGAATAGCCAAAGCTATCCTGAGAAGGGAGAATAAAGCAGGGGGAATTATGCTCCCTGACTTCAAGCTCTACTACAAAGCTACAGTAATCAAGACAATTTGGTACTGGCACAAGAGCAGATCCATAGACCAGTGGAACAGAACAGAGAGCCCAGATATAAACCCACGCATATATGGTCAATTAATATACGATAAAGGAGCCACAGATATACAATGGCAAAATGACAGCCTCTTCAACAGCTGGTGTTGGCAAAACTGGACAGCTACATGTTAAAGAATGAAAGTGGATGACTATCTAACCCCATACACCAAAGTCAACTCAAAATGGATCAAAGATCTGAATCTAAGTCATGAAACCATAAAACTCTTAGGAAAAAATACAGGCAAAAATCCCTTGGACATAAACATGAGCAACTTTTTCATGAACATATCTTCCCAGGCAAGGGAAACAAAAGCAAAAATGAACAGCTGGGACTATATTAAACTAAAAACTTCTGTACAGCAAAGGACACCATCAGTAGAACAAAAAGACATCCTTCAGTATGGGAAAATATATTTGTAAATTATTTTGAAAAAGACATATGCACCCCTATGTTTATCGCAGCACTATTTACAATAGCCAAGAAATGGAAGCAACCTAAGTGTCCATCAGTAGACGGATGAACGGATAAAGAAGATGTGGTACATATACACAATGGAATATTATTCAGCCATAAGAAGAAAACAAATCCTACCATTTGCAACAACATGGATGGAGCCAAGAGGGTATTATGCTCAGTGTAATAAGCCAGGCGGAGAAAGACAAGTATCAAATTATTTCACTCATCTGTGGAGTATAAGAACAAAGGAAAAACTGAAGGAACAAAACAGCAGCAGACTCACAGAACCCAAGAATGGACTGACAGTACCAAAGGGAAAGGCACTGGGGAGGATGGGTGGGAAGGGAGGGACAAGGGGGAAAAGGGGGCATTACGATTAGCTCATGTAATGCAGTGGCAGGGGACATAGGAAAGGCATTATTTATAGAGAAGACAAGTAATGATTCTATAGCATCTTACTATGCTGATGGACAGTGACTGCAGTGGGGTTTGTGGGGAACTTGATAATAGGGGGTCCAGTAACCAAAATGTTGTTCAAGTGATTGTACATTAATGATACTAAATAAAAATAAAAATAAAAATAAACAGCAGCAGACTCACAGAACCCAAGAATGGACTAACAGTTACCAAAGGGAAAGGAACTGGGGAAGATGGGTGGGAAGGGAGGGATAAGGGGGAAAAAGGGGTATTATGATTAGCACACATAATGTAAAGGGGGGGTATACGGGAAAGGCAGTATAACACAGAGAAGACAAGTAGTGATTCTATAGCATTTTACTACGCTGATGGACAGTGACTGTAATGGGGTATGTGGTGGGGACTTGATAATAGGGGGAGTCTAGTAACCATAATATTGCTCATGTAATTATACATTAATAATAGCAAAATAAAAAAATTAAGAATACCTGGCTGTAAGTCCTAGAATCATTCTATATGTCTCAGCCCCAGAATCTGTGCTTTTAACCACTCCTTAATGACATATAAGAAATTCACACATTTCCACCAAGTACTTCATTTGCTATGTTCTGCAGCACTGTTCATGAGAATAGAAAACTACAAAGTAACTGTCCATCAGTTGGGAAATCATTAAGTAAATAATGTTACAGCCATAAGGGAGAGAGTGCTTTGAATCAGAAGATACCTATTACATAGTTCTGACTTTTATTTTTAAAAAGTAAGCTGGAGACTAACATAAATATACAATTATTTCCATATAAATATATAAACCTCATATGTATTTTATTTGATGTGTTTCTCTAAGAAAATAAAGGATATAAAAAGGATATATATGACAATGCAACGATATCACAAAAGACAAAATGGAGGTAAGTAGACTACTTATTTTATTTTCAAAAAATCTTTATTATCTTAATTTTTATAATAAATATATTTTTTCAATTCAAAACCAAACTTTAATAAAAAGAGGGCAACTATAGTCATCTCCTTTCAGAAAATTAAATTAAATTTTTCATTAGTGGTTAGAAGATAAAATGAAATATGTTCATGTGAATCTATATTTCAAAATAAAAGTTCTTTTAAAAAGAAATAAATGGTGTATATATTTATAAACGATCCAGCAATCCTGGGTTGCAGACTCAGTTTACCACTGTTACATCATATATAATATGACAGTTTATCAGACTTTTAGTGAAGCAATTAGTGGGTTAGTGGGATACTGGGAAGGAAACAATACACTGGGATTTAAAAACTGAAAAGCATTCTAGAAAATAAATTACTATAAGTAAAAGATGACAAATTGAGATTTTGCTTTTTGATTGCATCTGTCTTGATTTTATAAAAGTTTGCAGAAGTATGTATCTTCTAGTTTAGAGAGAGGAAAAAAATGGATAAATAGCAGTAAGTCCCTTAGGATGGTTAATACAAAAGCAAGTACATTTTGTACACTTTTAGCACCATGGAGCGACACCAGGCAAGCCAGCTGCCAAACATAATCACGTAATGAGTAAAATGTGGAGTCTGATGTTGTCACCACTGGAATACAAGGTAAAAGACCTGCCTTCTGTATCATCTCTTTCAGTAAGTAGTTATACAATCAAACAAGGCATTCAATACCTCTAGGATTCAATTTACTCGTCTGAAAAATGCTAAAAGATGCAAAATTAAAAGGAATTCCTTCTATGTAATCCCACTGAACTGAACTTAAAATAAGCTTTGGAAATAAACTCTCTCTCCACCAAATACCCTAGCCCAAATTTCCATTTAGGAAAGAACAATTTTATTTCATTAGCCAGTCAACTAATTTAAAAAAGAGAGAATGAACTGAAACAGTAAGACTTACAAAGTTACAAGAACACAGAAACAAACATATTTTTAAATGAAAAAGGGAAGTAAACTTAATGGCTTTCTAGATGAGGTGTAAGGGTTCTAAGGACAGAAGTGATCAGTTTTTGTTTCAGTATATAATCTTGAAAAAAAGTTCATTTTCCCTTACATTACCTGATCTTCAACTTGGTAAGAACATATTAATCCCTTTATAAAAGATGAAACTGAGGCAAACCAGTGACCCAGACTTTAAGTGTTAAAGACAGAATTCAAAAATAAGATTGCCAATTTCAAAACCCATGCCCTTTCCAACATGGTAAGACATAAGTTATGACTACTGATGCTGCAGCTGCATATCCTTGGGTACAGAATTCAAATGTCCAGAAAGTAAAAATGACATCAGTTTTTCAAAAATTTAATTTCTATAGGAGTTTGAAAAAGACATATGCACCCCTATGTTTATTGCAGCACTATTTTTTACAATAGCCAACAAATGGAAGCAACCTAAGTGTCCATCAGTAGATGAATGGATAAAGAAGATGTGGGATATATACACAATGGAATATTATTCAGCCATAAGAAGAAAACAAATCCTACCATTTGCAACAACATGGATGGAGCTAAAGGATATTATGCTCAGTGAAATAAGCCAGGTGGAGAAAGACAAGGACCAAATGATTTCACTCATCTGTGGAGTATAAGAACAAAGAAAAAACTGGAGGAACAAAACAGCAGTAGACTCACAGAACCCAAGAATGGACTAACAGTTACCAAAGGGAAAGGGACTGGGGAGGGTGAGTGGGAAGGGAGGGATAAGGGGGAAAAAAGGCTATTACAGTTAGCACACATAATATAGCGGGGTGGTGGTGGAGATACAGGGAAGGCAGTATAATAC
Source organism: Smutsia gigantea (assembly GCA_032199065.1). Taxonomy (NCBI): domain Eukaryota; kingdom Metazoa; phylum Chordata; class Mammalia; order Pholidota; family Manidae; genus Smutsia; species Smutsia gigantea. Next base: position 20,485 of record JAVSCE010000772.1, on the reverse strand, counting down.
AGAGAAGACAAGTAGTGATTCTATAACATCTTACTACACCGATGGACAGTGACTGCAATGGGATATGTGGTGGGGACTTGATAATTGGGGGAGTCTAGTAACCATAATGTTGCTCATGTAATTGTACATTAATAATAGCAAAAAAAAATTCTATAGGAAATCTCGACCTCATTATCTGAGTTTTTGCTCTCCATATCACCTGCCATAGCACAACATAGCATAAATTCTGACATACATAATAATGTTACTGAATCACTAAAATTCTCATATACAATGCAAAGTATACAAAATAAAAATTACATACTAAAAATCATGCTAAAAAATAATTTATCATTCATAAAGTGCTGCATACATGGTTTTGTGCTTAGGACCCTATTCAACAGATCTGTATAACAATATACTATAAAATACAAAGCAGGGCAGTTGCTATGGAAAATGGTGGTGGTTCCACAAAAAATTAAACATAGAATTAGTAGTATGTGATCAAGCAACGCCACTTCTGGGCATACACTGAGAGAACTGAAAGCAGGGACTCAACAGATACTTGTACTTGAAACAGGCAAATCCACTGACACAGAAAGTAGAACAGAAGTTACCAGCAGCTGGGAGAACGGGGAATGGGAGTTATTGCTTCAAGGGTACAGTTTCTGTTTGGGATGATAAAAAGCTTTTACAAATAGAAAGTGGTGATAATTACCCAACATTGTGAATGTACCTAATGCCGCTGATTTGTACCCTTAAAAAATTTTTAAATGGCATTATTCTGTGACATACATTTTATCATAAAAACAAAAAAGAAGCTTGCGAGCAGGTGAGGGAGAGGGAAGAGGAGGGTGGTGTCGTCAGTTAGGAGAAGGTCAGAGTTCGTGACCACGGTGCTGCTGCCCGTGGGCTTTTTTTTGAGTTGGGAAAAGTTACTATATGTAACTAGCCCAGAGGTCCCTATAGGTATCTTAGAGAATATGTTCCTAGCAATATTATAATGTCAATATAAAAATGCATCACACACTTCCGGGAAGATGGCGGTGTGAGCAGGGCGGCAGAAATCTCCTCCCAACACTATATTTACCTACGAAAACACAGAAAATACATATATTCCTAAAAGAGAGACGAGAATACACAGGAAAGCGCACAGCGTGCAGCTACACCCGAGAGGACTCGGCACCCCAAGAGGCGGTCTTAAAGAGCCCAGCTGACATACGTGGCAACTATCAGTGACCAATTATACAGCCATGAAAAGACTGAGGAATATGGTTCAGACCAAAATCAACCAGACAACACCAGAGAGGGAGTCTGAAGGGATGGAAATGCACAGCCTCCCTGAAAAAGAATTCAGAATAAAAGTCATAACCATGCTGATGGACCTACAGAGAAATGTGCAAGAGTTGAGGGAGGAAGTGAGGGAACTGAGGAAAGACAATACAGAAATCAGACAAGCGATCGACGGGTTAACAGCAGAATGGATGAGATGCAGGAGACTGTTAATGGAATAGAAAACAGAGAACAGGAGTACAGAGCAGCTGAGGCAGAGAGAGATAAAAGGATTTCTAGGAATGAAAGAATATTAAGAGAACTGTGTGACCAATCCAAACGGAACAACATTCGCATTATAGGAGTACCAGAGGAAGAAGAGAGAGAAAAAGGGATAGAAAGTGTCCTTGAAGAAATAATTGCTGAAAACTTTCCCTCGCTGGGGAAGGAAGTAGTCTCACAGTCCACCGAAGCTCATAGATCTCCCAACACAAGGGACCCAAGGAAGACGACACCAAGACACATAATAATTAAGATGGCAAAGATCAAAGATAAAGACAGGGTATTAAAGGCAGCTAGAGAGAGAAAAAAGATCACCTACAAAGGAAAACCCATCAGACTATCATCAGACTTCTCAACAGAAACCTTACAGGCCAGAAGAGAATGGCATGATATATTTAACGTTATGAAACAGAAGGGCCTCGAACCAAGAATATTGTATCCAGCACGATTATCCTTTAAATATGATGGAGGGATTAAACAATTTCCAGACAAACGAAAGTTGAGAGAGTTTGCCTCTCATAAACCACCACTACAGGATATCTTAAATGGACTGCTCTAGATGGAAGCACACTAAGGCTAAAAAGATGTCACCAGAGAAAATAAAATCATAGCAAAGAAAGCAGACCATCCAAATACTAACTAAAGGCAAAGAATAAAACACCTATTATAGAAAGAATGGAGGAGGAGGAATAAGAAGGGAGAGAAATAAAGAAACATCAGACTGTGTTTACAATAACTTAACAAGAAAGTTAAGTTAGATTGTTAGATAGTAAAGAAGCAACCCTTGAACCTTTGGTAACCACGAATCTAAAGCCAGCAATGGCAATAAGTACATATCTATCAATAATCACCCTAAATGTAAATGGACTGAATGCACCAATCAAAAGACACAGAGTAACAGAATGGATAAAAAAGCAAGACCCATCTATATGCTGCCTACAAGAAACTCACCTCAAATCCAAAGATATACACAGACTAAAAGTGAAGGGATGGAAAAAGATATTGCATGCAAACAACAAAGAGAAAAAAGCAGGTGTTGCAGTACTTGTATCAGAGAAAATAGACTTCAAAACGAAGAAAGTAGCAAAAGATAAAGAAGGACATTACATAATGATAAAGGGTCAGTCCAACAAGAAGATATAACCATTATAAATATATATGCACCCAACACAGGAGCGCCAGCATATGTGAGACAAATACTAACACAATTAAAGGAGGAAATAGACAGCAATGCATTCATCTTAGGAGACTTCAACACACCACTCACTCCAGAGGACAGATCAACCAGACAGAAAATAAGTAAAGACACAGAGGCACTGAACAACACACTAGAACAGATGGACCTAACAGACATCTACAGAACTCTACACCCAAAAGCAACAGGATACACATTCTTCTCAAGTGCACATGGAACATTTTCCACAATAGACCACATACTAGGCCACAAAAAGAACCTCAGTAATTTCAAAAATATTGAAATCCTACCAACCAACTTCTCAGATCACCAAGGTATAAAACTAGAAATAAATTTTAGAAAGAAATCAAAAAGGCTCACAAATACATGGAGACTTAACAACACTCTCCTAATTAATCAATGGGTTAACGACAAATCAAAACAGAAATCAAAGAATATATGGAGACTAATGACAACAACAACACAAAGCCACAACTTCTGTGGGACGCAGCAAAGGCAGTTCTAAGAGGAAAGTATATTGCAATCCAGGCCTATTTAAAGAAGGAAGAACATTCCCAAATGAATAGTCTAAAGACACAATTACTGAAATTGGAAAAAGAAGAACAAATGAGGCCCAAAGTCACCAGAAGGAGGGACATAATAAAGATTAGAGAAGAAATAAATAAAATTGAGAAGAATAAAACAATAGAAAAAATCAATAAAACCAAGAGCTGGTTCTTTGAAAAAATAACCAAAATAGATAAACCCCTAGCCAGACTCATTAAGAGAAAAAGAGAATCTACACACATAAACACAATCAGAAATGAGAAAGGAAAAATCACGACGGACCCCACAGAAATACAAAGAATTATAAGAGAATATTATGAGAATCTATATGCTAACAAGCTGGAAAACATAGAAGAAATGGACAACTTCTTAGAAAAATACAACCTTCCAAGACTGACCAAGCAAGAAACAGAAAAACTAAACAGACCAATCACCAGCGACGAAATTGAATTGGTAATCAAAAAACTACCCAAGAACAAAACCCCGGGCCTGATGGATTCACCTCTGAATTCTACCAGACATATAGAGAAGAAATAACACCAATTCTCCTTAAAGTTTTCCAAAAAATAGAAGAGGAGGGAATACTTCCAAACTCATTCTATGAAGCCAGCATCACTCTAATACCAAAACCGGGCAAAGACCTCACCAAAAAAGAAAATTACAGACCAATATCCCTGATGAACGTAGATGCAAAAATACTCAACAAAATATTAGCAAACCGAATTCAAAAATACATCAAGAGGATCATACACCATGATCAAGTGGGATTCATCCCAGGGATGCAAGGATGGTACAACATTCGAAAATCCATCAACATCATCCACCACATCAACAAAAAGAAGAAAAAAAACCACATGATCATCTCCATAGATGCTGAAAAAGCATTTGACAAAATTCAGCATCCATTCCTGATTAAAACTCTCAACAAAATGGGTATAGACGGCAAGTACCTCAACATTATAAAGGCTATATATGACAAACCCATAGCTAACATCATACTTAACGGCGAGACGCTGAAAGCTTTTCATCTAAGATCGGGAACAAGACAGGGATGCTCACTCTCTCCACTGTTATTCAACATAGTACTGGAGGTCCTAGCAACAGCAATCAGACAAAACAAAGACATACAAGGCATCCAGATTGGTAAAGAAGAAGTCAAATTGTCACTATTTGCAGATGACATGATACTGTACATAAAAAACCCTAAAGACTCCACTCCAAAACTACTAGAACTAATATCTGAATTCAGCAAAGTTGCAGGATACAAAATTAACACACAGAAATCTGTTGCTTTCCTATACACTAATGATGAACTAACAGAAAGAGAAATCAGAAAAACAATTCCATTCACAATTGCATCAAAAAGAATAAAATACCTAGGAATAAACCTAACGAAGGAAGTGAAAGGACCTGTACTCTGAAAACTACAAGACACTCTAAGAGAAATTAAAGAGGACACTAACAAATGGAAATGCATCCCATGCTCTTGGCTAGGAAGAATAAATATTGTCAAAATGGCTATACTACCTAAAGTAATCTACAGATTCAATGCAATCCCTATCAAACTACCAATAGCTTTCTTCAATGAACTGGAACAAATCATTCTAAAATTCATATGGAACCACAAAAGACCCCGAATAGCCAAAGCAATCCTGAGAAGGAGGAATAAAACAGGGGGAATTACACTCCCTGACTTCAAGCTCTACTACAAAGCCACAGTAATCAAGACAATTTGGTATTGGCACAAAAACAGACCCACAGACCAGTGGAACAGAATAGAAAATCCAAACATTAACCCAAATATATACAGTCAATTAATATTCGATAAAAGTGCCTTGGATATACAATGGGGAGATGACAGCCTCTTCAGCAGCTGGTGTTGGAAAAACTGGACAGCTACATGTAAGAGAATGAAACTGGACTACTGTCTAGCCCCATACACAAAGGTAACCTCAAGGTGGATCAAAGACTTGAATGTAAGTCATGAAACCATAAAACTCTTAGAAAAAAACATAGGCAAAAATCTCTTGGACGTAAACATGCGCAACTTCTTCATGAACATTTCTCCCCGGCCAAGGGAAACAAAAGCAAAAATGAACAAGTGGGACTACATCAAGCTGAAAAGCTTCTGTACAGCAAAGGACACCATCAGTAGAACAAAAAGACATCCTACAGTATGGGAGAATATATTCATAAAAAACGTATCTGATAAAGGGTTGACATCCAAAATATATAAAGAACTCATGCACCTTAACAAACAGAAAGCAAATAATCCAATTAAGAAATGGGCAGAGGACATGAATAGACACTTCTCCAAAGAAGAAATTCAGATGGCCAACAGGCACATGAAAAGATGCTCCACATCGCTGATCATCAGAGAAATGCAGATTAAAACCACAATGAGATATCACCTCACACCAGTGAGGATGGCCAACATCCAAAACACAAACAACAACAAATGTTGGCGAGGATGTGGAGAAAAGGGAACCCTCCTACACTGCTGGTGGGACTGCAAATTAGTTCAACCATTGTGGAAAGCAGTATGGAGGTTCCTCAAAAAACTCAAAATAGAAATACCATTTGACCCAGGAATTCCACTCCTAGGAATTTACCCTAAGAATGCAGCAGCCCAATTTGAAAAGGACAGATGCACCCCTATGTTTATTGCAGCACTATTTACAATAGCCAAGAAATGGAAGCAACCTAAGTGTCCATCAGTAGATGAATGGATAAAGAAGAGGTGGTACATATACACAATGGAATATTATTCAGCCATAAGAAGAAAACAAATCCTACCATTTGCAACAACATGGATGGAGCTAGAGGGTATTATGCTCAGTGAAATAAGCCAAGCCGAAAAGACAAGTATCAAATGATTTCACTCATATGTGGAGTATAAGAACAAAGAAAAAAACTGAAGGAACAAAACAGCAGCAGACTCACAGAACCCAAGAACGGACTAATAGTTACCAAAGGGAAAGGGACTGGGGAAAATGGGCGGGAAGGGAGGGATAAGAGGGAAAAAGGGGCATTACGATTAGCAGATGTAATGTTGGGGGGGCACGGGGAGGGCAGTACAACTCAGAGAAGACAAGTAGTGATTCTATAGCATCTCACTACGCTGATGGACAGTGACTGTAATGGGGCTGGTGGGGGGGACCTGATGAAGGGGTAGTTTAATAATCGTAATTATTGCACATGTAATTGTAAATTAATGATAATAAATTATATTAAAAAAAACAAAAAACAAAAAGAAAAATATATGCTATATACAGCTAAATGGAGTATATAACAATTTTTTTTTCCCAAAAGTGTTTTTTATGTATTTGGTGGCCTAAAATCAGTTAATCGTTTAAATTTCTGGCCAATCTGGTGGCTGAAATTGCGCTCAGTTATATATGTGTATGCTACAACTCCACTGAATAATTACATAGAAAGTTTACTCCTCAATACACAATATACTTGGAATTACATATATAATTACACATAATGGAAAGATATTTATAGATATTAAATATAGAAACACACACACTATCAACAGTATCTAGAACAGCATCTTACGTTTCCATAAAAATCATATTCAATCCAATATATATAGAGAATTATATAAACTAACATTAAAAAAACCCTGTAATATAGATAAAATACCACACAGGTTATATTTCACTTAATCACTGTTTTTTAACTATAAAATTCTTGTTTCTTTAACAATCAGTCTATTCTCACTGGAATGGAAGCATCAAGAGAGCGGAGAAGTTACCTGGTGCACCACATCTACACAGCTGTGAGATGGCTGCTGGCAAAGAGTAAGAACCAATGTATTTGATGATGAATTAATAATAAATAAAAGCAGGAATAATTATTTGTGATATATCAGTTACTGACAAGCCTCTTAAAAAATAGTAAAATAAACAACAAAGTTGTCCACTGTTTCTGAGTTAGGTATATATTTCACAAAGACAGCAAAGATGACAAAATATTCAAATCAAAGCCATGAAGAAATGCAATCTTTGCAAACATAAATCTTAAGACACCTAACACTATGAAAATTCAAATTGATAATTTATGTGAAAAAATGAATTTTAAAGGGAAAATATTTACTCTAAGTTTCCTTTAAATAAAAAGGTTTCCAAACACATTTTAAATGGTTCACATGAAAGTATCTAATTTAATACAGTTTGGTAAGACATCAATGACAAAGCCTAACAGAACTTAACAAAATGATTAGTTTTTTAAAGAAGGCAAAAGCACATTTAGTCTGTTATCAAGAAAGCCAACTGGTTTTAATTGTACCCAGTATGCCAATAACACTTACTATTTCCCCTACATAAAACGTTCTAACTTCATTAGAATGTTAGCAGCTGGCCAATGTAGATTTTTGCCACTCTAACAGTTTTTTTTTAATCTTTATTCATTCAGTGATTCAATAAATAGCTATTAAACTCTTACTATGTTTCAAGTCCTAGTCTAGGTTTTTGGGATTCATTAGTGACTATAACAGGCAAAAATCTGCAACCTGTTGCCTAACTTTTAATTGGGAGATCTAAACAACAGTCATAATAAATCAATAAATTAAATAATATGGCAGAAGATGATAATGTTGTGGGGGGAAAGTAGAATGTACCAGACATGGGGTTCCAATTTAAATAGGCCAGTTGGAATAGGCTTCATTGAAAAGGTTAACATTTTAAAGGAAATTCATGAATAAGCCATATGTATCTGAGAAAAGAACAGGCCAGGCATGAAAAAGTCAGTAGAGAGCCCCAAAGAGGGAACAAGCTTGAAGTATACGAAGAACAGCAAATCCAGAATGGCTGGACAAGAATAAACAAGGGGAAGAGCAGCTTAAGATAAATTCAGAGATGTGTGTGTGTTGGGGGAGTGGAGGTTTTCATCATAGGTTGCTAGAACAACGTTGGCTTTCTTTGTGAAATAAATGACGAGGACCAGAGAGTTTTAAACAGAGGAATGAAATGAATTTTACTTAAAATTTCAAAAGGTCGCTGGGTTCTACTTTCAGCATGACAGTGTAAAGAGCTCCATTAACCACTTCCCAGCAAAATTGGTGAAAATTATTTAAAACCAACCATTTAAAGTATCTGGAAATGATCCATACTTACTCAAGAAAACCTACTAAAATTCAGGAAAAACAGTAAGACTATGTTGTATTTGAACCAAAACATGCTCCCTCTCTCTTTCCATTCCCCTTTCCAGCTCACTGAGACTGAAATTTCACTCCAGACTGGTGTAGCCAAGCCACAAGGCCCCCTCTCACCACAGCTACCAGTCAGAAAGCTATCTTCCCAGGAGGAGCAGAACATCAGCATTTCTCATCCTGCCCAAAGCTATCTGATGATGGAACTAAATTCCAGGTGCAACTGATATGTGGGAGCTCCCTCTTCCACCCAATTACCACTCATGGAAAAGTGGCCCTGTGTTGCTGCTTCATGTGAAAACACTAGGACCCAGAAAGCCTTCCACCTAGCCACTTCGTAAAGCACAGACCCCAAACCAGGAAAGGCCAAGACAAGAAGACCTATGGCTACTATACACCCCCCAAGAAGTGCTCAGTCACTAAACAAGGGGGTGTCACACAGACAGAAAAGCACACCACTGTCCTCACCACTCAGCGCCAGAGCCAGAGTCAGAGCTGAGACAGATTTTGTCAGGTAGGTGAAGCAGGCCTTAAAACATAGCTCAAAATCTCCTCCAAAGGAAATGACTTTATTTCTAAGCTAGGGTGAGGCTGAAGCCTAACGGCAATCTCAAAACCATGGAGGTTGTGATGAAGGATAACTGGGAGGAGTTAGGTACAGGCTAAACTGTAAACCAGCTAGTTGACAGAAGAGAATAGGGAGACTTTGAGAATAAGACAGCTGGGATGTGCCCTTCTGGAGTCAGAACAAAGTTTTAAGCTCTGATCTCAAAACTATCCCTTCAAGTACACTCAAAATTTTTGGATCAAGCTGAGAAGCAATATATCTCCTACAGCATTGTTGAAAACAATAAGCTGTGAGCTGGCAATTAGTGGAGCTTAACATCTGGGTGTGGTCAAGGAAAGAGACAGTGGGAGGGAGTCCTACCAAAAGCACTGTTATCCCAGGGTGCTATGGGCATTCCCCAATCTGCACCCCCCAAGAACACCACCAGCTGGTTAACACTGCAAGAAAGAACCAGACTTCACTACAAGAATCCACCCAATCTCTAAACCAATAAGCAAGTAAGCATAACAAGCCCTGGGAGGAGTACCCAGAGTTGCTACAATATTGAGTAAAATGTCCAGTTTCCTACCAGAAATTACAAACCATGCAAAGAACCAGCAAAGTATAACCATACAGCAGGAAAAAGGAAGCAAAAGAAATTGCCTGTGAGAGCCACCAGATGTTGGGTTTAACAGGCAAAGACTTCAAAGGAGCAATTTTAAATCTATTCAAAGAACTAAAGGAAATCATAATTAAAGAAGTAAAGGAATATATCATGATGTCACTTCAAACAGTTAAAAAACAGGTATTTTTTTAAAAAGAAGAGAAAAAGAACAAAATGTAAAATTTGGAGTTTGCAAGTACAATGACTGAAGTAAATAAAAGTCTTTAGAAGGACTAACCATACATTTCAACTGGCAGAAGAATGAATTGGCAAAAATCAATAGATCCAAAGAGAGAAAAAGAACAAAGAAAAATGAACGAAGCTTCAGAGAAACGTAAAACATCATTAAGAAGGTGTAAGGAAAATGGAACTTTCTGACCAAGATTCCCACCTAGCCTTAATAGCACCCATTGTGTATATAGTAAGAGCATGTTTGCACATTTATGGGATATTTACCAGCGATAGAGCTGCTGGTCAGTCATGGGAATAACCTGCCCAGGGGAGGGGTAGAGAGGAAACACCCATTCTCTCCTCTGCCCGTGTTCCTGGTATGTAATTGGTCAGGCATCCGCCAGTTACCAGGAACCGGCACACAAGAGTTGCTCCTGCAGCATAGGAGCAGGGAGCTGGGCCACTGGGAGAGCAGACAGAGAATCATGGAGCCCCGGTGCTCCTGGAGAATTAAGTCCGAGGGTGGGAGCTGGGAGCAAAGAAAGACTGGGAATGAACCATCTTAGGTGAAGGCTCACCTCTGACCGAATTCTGAGAAAAACCGCAAGAAAAGGGCAGCCAATCACGGAGAACCCTAACCACAGAAAGAAGGAGGAGGCACCCCCCAGGCAGGGAAATGATTGTTGGCACTCCCTTCCAAGGGCCCCAGAGAAGGCACTCCCTTCCAAAAACCAATCCCCAGCTTTGAAAATCAATCACCCTAGCATGTCCCAATTGGGGTAAAGGGCACCTAACTCCACCCCAGCACAACCTAATTGGGGTAAAGGGCGCCAAACCACACTGGAAATCCCCTAACTGCCTTTAAAGGGGGCCTGCGAGCTCATATTGGGGTTGCCATTTCTCAATGGTGGACCCCAGCATGCTGGTTCTTTTCCTGCTTTGCTGAATAAAGGCGCTTCTGTTGACTGCGCATGTGGTCTGTATCTTTGGGAGCCAATCGAGGACCTAACAGGACCTACCACCTAGAGGATTAAGCTTGTGCTGGGGAACAGAACCTGTAGCCAGCCTGGGGAGCACATTTGAGCCAGCTCCGTGCACCAAACTTCCTATGACCACCATGAGAACAAAAGTGGTAGACCCCCTTCACCTCCAACTTTTTGCCCTTGCCTTTCTTCAGTCTCACAGAACTCATAGAGAACTTGCCCAGGCAGGGAACTGCCTCCTCCCGGAGCTGAAGAAGGTCACTATGCACATACTGGGAATATCAGGAGAGGAAAGGAGAAGAAACAATATATGAATAACAGTTGTAGAAAATGAAGGACTACAGACAGCAACACAACAACTTAGATGAATCTCACAAAATGTTGAGCAAAGGAAATAAGAATATAACTGCAGTCATGCAATTTTCAACAAATAAAACTGTATTTTAGGAATACACAGGTGCAAAGTCAGGACAGTGATTGCCTCTGGGTAGAAGGAAGAGGACAATAAGCAGGAAGACATATATTGGGGAGTGGTATTCTGAGGTACTTGAAATAGAATTCTATTTTTATTTTTATTTATTTTCATTATTTTTTAAAATTGTGGCAAAGCAATATTTTTTTGGTTTAAACAACAGGAATTTATTTTCTCAAAGTTCTGGAACATGGAACTCCAAGATCAAGGTGCCAGCAGGGCTGGTTTCTGTGAGGCCTCTCTCCTTGGTTTACACATAGCCATCTTCTTCCTGTGTCCTCAAATGGCCTTTTCTCTGTACACCTACATCCCTGATGTTTCTTTTTTTATTATTAAGGTATTATTGATATACACTCTTATGAAGGTTAGAAGTGGTTACAAAGAGGTTTGCTTTATAATCAAACTGTACATGTTTTATAGGTACACATTTTGTTTCTGAATATATATTTCTTATTTTTTTCAGTCTTAAGAGAAAGATAATAGCTACAAGTCTGCTACAACAGTTAAAAATAATCCCCAGACCCAGAAAGCATAAAATACCCAAGGGAGATCAACAGACCCACACCCAGATACAGACAGTAAAACTCAGAACACTAAAGGCAACAAGAATCTTAAAGCAGTCATTATGAAACAATCCTTTACCAAATGGAATGATAATTAGAACTGCAACAGACTTTGCAAACACCAACATCTGAAGCCAGGAGGTAAAGACATGCATTCAAGACACAGAGAGAAAATTACTGTTGACCTACAATTGTGCTCTTAGAAAACAATAACCCTTAAGAATGAGAGTAAAATAAAGTCACGTTTTTTGAGATAATTGAGATTTCACATGGACTAATCAATAATAAATGACATTAAGGAATTACTGTTAGGTATGACAGTGATACTATATTAATTTTTTTAAAAAGCTTTTCTATGGAGGATACATTCTTCAGTATTTACAGACTTCCTGATAGGATATCTCAGCAGGAAAGATGCACAGAATGGGGAAAGATGAAACTAGAATAGCAAAATATTCTCAACTATGGAAACCAAGCAATGAAATTAACAGGGTTTCATTATATTCTTTGGTCTACTTTCATGTATGCTTAAAATTCTCATGTTTCTAAAATTCATATGGAACCACAAAAGACCCCGAATAGCCAAAGCAATCCTGAGAAGGAGGAATAAAGCAGGGGGAATTACGCTCCCTGACTTCAAGCTCTACTACAAAGCTACAGTAATCAAGACAATTTGGTACTGGCACAAGAATAGACCCATAGACCAGTGGAACAGAATAGAAAGCCCAGATATAAACCCACGCATATATAGTCAATTAATATATGGTAAGGGAGTCATGGATATACAATGGGGAAATGACAGCCTCTTCAACAGCTGGTGTTGGCAAAACTGGACAGCTACATGTAAGGGAATGAAACTGGATTACTGTCTAATCCCATACACAAAAGTAAACTCAAAATGGATCAAAGACCTGAATGTAAGTCATGAAACTATAAAACTCTTAGAAAAAAATATAGGCAAAAATCTCTTGGACATAAACATGAGCAATTTCTTCATGAACATATCTCCCTGGGCAAAGGAAACAACAGCAAAAATGAACAAATGGAACTATATCAAACTAAAAAGCTTCTGTACAGCAAGGGATACCATCAGTAAAACAAAAAGACATCCTACAGTATGGGAGAATATATTCATAAATGACATATCTGATAGGGGGTTGACATCCAAATTATATAAAGAGCTCACGCACCTCAACAAACAAAAAGCAAATAAGCCAATTAAAAAATGGGCAGAGGAGCTGAACAGACACTTCTCCAAAGAAGAAATTCAGATGGCCAACAGGCACATGAAAAGATGCTCCACATTGCTAATCATCAGAGAAATGCAGATTAAACCACAATGAGATATCACCTCACACCAGTGAGGATGGCCAACATCCAAAACACAAACAACAACAAATGTTGGCGAGGATGTGGAGAAAAGGGAACCCTCCTACACTGCTGGTGGGACTGCAAATTAGTTCAACCATTGTGGAAAGCAGTATGGAGGTTCCTCAAAAAACTCAAAATAGAAATACCATTTGACCCAGGAATTCCACTCCTAGGAATTTACCCTAAGAATGCAGCAGCCTAATTTGAAAAAGACAGATGCATCCTTATGTTTATCGCAGCTCCATTTACAATAGCCAAGAAATGGACGCAACTCAAGTGTCCATCAGTTTATGAATGGATAAAGAAGATGTAGAACATATACACAATGGAATATTATTCAGCCATAAGAAGAAAACAAATCCTACCATTTGCAACAACATGGATGGAGCTAGAGGGTATTATGCTCAGTGAAATAAGCCAGGTGGAGAAAGACAAGTATCAAATGATTTCCCTCATCTGTGGAGTGTAAGAACAAAGAAAAAACTGAAGGAACAAAACAGCAGCAGACTCACAGAACCCAAGAATGGATTAACAGTTACCAATGGGAAAGGGACTGGGGAAGATGGGTGGGAAGGGAGGGATAAGGGGGAAAAAGAGCTATTACAATTAGCACACATAATGTAGCTGGGGTGGGGTGGGGTGGGGGGATACGGGGAAGGCAGTATAACACAGAGAAGACAAGTAGTGATTCTATAACATCCTACTACACTCATGGACAGTGACTGCAATGGGGTATGTGGTGGGGACTTGATAATAGGGGGAGTCTAGTAACCATAATGTTGCTCATGTAATTGTATATTAATAATAGCAAAATAAAAAATAAAAAAGGGAAAAAATATTCATGTATGTTTAAAATTAATGAAAGGATGAGGCTCAATTAAAAATTAAAACAAATAAACAAAAATAGAGACAATTTAACAGTAAGTGACCTCCCACTAAAGGAGCTTCTAAACATGTTCTTCAAGAAGAAAATGATCTCAGAAGGACAGTCAGAGGTTAAAGAAGAATGGTGAGGAAAGAATATGGTAAAAATGCATATAAACTGAATCAACATATTTCTGTATAGAATAACATAATTTGTTAGCTTTAACAAGGATAAAATATTTAACAATAACATACCAGTTGGGAGAGTGATGTAATATAAACTGCTATAAACCCCAATTTTAAAACATATGAATGGTAAAATGTCAAGGGTAACCACATTCTCTGATTTACTAATTCCATTTATTTTATTTTCCTTAAAGAAACAGTTGCACATTTCAATGAAGAGGCATGTTTAACAGTTCCAGCATTGTTTGTAATAGCAAAGTACTGGAAACCTAAATGTCTATCAATAGGAAATGGCAAAATTGTGATATATGAAATACTATATAGAAGTTTAAAAGAGTAAGGTAGATCTGTACAAACTACTAAATTAAAAAAGCTAATTGCAGGTACTGTGTAACAGTTTTTACATTTAGAAAGAAATCATGTTTTCTATATACACAAATATAATTATAAATGCAGAATCACAGAAAAATTATATACAAGCTGGTAATGGCTACATTAAAGCAATGAAGGAAATAGGATGGATTGAAAATGAGCCTTATCTATATTTGTAAATGGTCTATATAAATGCATTTCTTCTATAATAACAAAGTTTAAAAAATTTTTAAATAACTTTTTAAAACTTTGAATCCTTTGAGTGCAAAGATTATGCCTACTGTGCTCAACACTATATACCGTAAGTAAATGTGTAACAAATAATAGGTTCCCATAACAGGGATAGGGGTGGGGTGGGGAGAAGGTGGGGAAGGTAGGTGGAAGTGATTGAAAGGAAACATACCAAAATAGCAGTTTATTTGTCACTTAGTAGGGCAACATGGGTCAGGTATGGGTAGTTTCTTTTCTTCCATTTATTCTTATTTCCCAATTTTTAGAAAGTGAACATTTACATTTAAAATGGGGGAAAATACTTTAAATTAGTTAAAAAGTGAGTACGGTTGACAAATAACAAGCCAAGTGATGAGATTAAAAAAAGCTTTTGATTGTGTAATTAGAGAATCGACATCAACATGCTTCCTATTAGTTTAATGCTCTCTTAGAAGAAGGCTAGGAGTTTAAAAATTAAAGGTTAAGCTTGATGAAACTGGTCTAAGATAAAATCAAATCTGCACAAAATCAAAGCAGACTAGTTAGTTTGCTAGTGAGTTCTCTACCATACTCGTGTAGGTTGTCTAAAGAAGGAATGGCATATATCAGTGATTTTCAATTCAGGAAAAACACATCTATATGGGGTAAAGTGCCTGTTAGAAGGTATGCCTATTTTAAAGTTTTTAAGGACTGACCCAGAGACCTATATGAAAACAAATGCATCCAGTTATCAAAAGCTTAAGACCCTCCTAAGTTACTCTGGACTTATAAATTAGTCCTTTTAGAGATGCTTCTGTACATCAAATCTATAGCAAAACTGTAATAATAGATAAGATTGAAAAAATTTAATCCAAGAGAAATCCTAAACTGAACTTCAAGGACCAGTCTCATCCTTTCAGTATTTTTTTTTATTCGCATATTTATTGCCATGGCTAAATATGACCTCTCCTTTAACCCAAATCTAACTGTCACCTAGTTCACTTAGATTCTGCCACGTCCTAAATTCTGATCCCAGGTCAAATACTGTCAATCAAATGCTCCTCTTCCTCCAAGAAATCAGTTCCAATTCATCCATCCATAAATTCTTTCATTCTGCCACCTCTTCAGTCTCTGTAATTCAAGGCAATCACTAACTAATAAGGAACTCCATCCTTTCAATTTTCTGGCTGGGTGGCACATGGATGGGTACAACAGTTAAGACAGGATTCATAAAGTAGGAAACATAAGAGGTATCTGGTTAAAGAGT
This sequence comes from Smutsia gigantea, assembly GCA_032199065.1. Taxonomy (NCBI): domain Eukaryota; kingdom Metazoa; phylum Chordata; class Mammalia; order Pholidota; family Manidae; genus Smutsia; species Smutsia gigantea. The sequence continues at coordinate 4,407 of JAVSCE010000772.1, read as the reverse complement.
GATTTTTCAATGGAAAAGAGTGCATTTTAAACATTAATGATAAACAAATACAGGAATCAAAATTATATATGAATACTCCCTGGAGTTGGCAGTATTATATATTTGATTTGTAGATACATTACCATGCAGCCCATCCAGGATAAAATTTAAAAATTAATAATAAAGATTTTTAAGGCCCTAAAATATGGAAGTAATTGCTATTAAATTCTTATATAAAAACAAAAATTAGTATTTTGATTTGTTCTGTTATTCCCTAATTTCCGTGTGTGTCTTGCTTTTACTGTGACTCAAGAAAATCTAGAATGACAAGAGTTTTACATTATAAAGTTCTGTAAAAACAGTACATAGTTCAGAATCATCTTTTATATGTACTAGTTCATTCCTATTTTGAGCAGAAAATATTAAGCAAACTATATTTCTCTAGAAAGTCTCAAACAGAATGAATGTGCCAGAATATTTTAAATAAAACATTTTATAAAGGGCCACTGTTTTATGACAGTAGATCAATTACAACAGTAAACACATATAAGCCATCACCCCACCCCAAAGTATTATGTAAAAAAAAAAAGCCTTAAATCCATATATATTGCAAATACTCAACCAACTCAAAAATTGTCTCCAGTGCACTTGTTTTACTCTTTAAATTGCATGTAAGTATACTCTATACACATACTTTAAATTAAAAAGTTAAAAAATAAAAGTCTATTATCAACTAGGAGTGAAATAATTTAGAAAGAGCATTATATTCATTTCTTGCAACCAGAATGGTCTATCTAAATAAGAGCATATTTCAAATGGTTTCATGGAATTTAAACCTATAAGTTAAAAAAATTGACTAAAGCCCATGTGCATGTAAATTCTGATGCAATGAAGGGTATTCTGTTCACTTAATTGTGGAATGGAAAATATATTAACTCATCTGTACCACTGCCATCTTAAAAACTAAAAAGCCCCATTAAAAAATGTAACACTCACTAAAAGAGAAGAGGCTCTAAACTAAGTGTCTATAAATATTTTCTGTAAAGGGCTAAATACTAAATATTTTAACCAGGGCCTACAGAACTGCAATTACTGAACTATGCTGTCAAAATGAAAAAGCAATTACAGGCAATAAATAAATGAGTGTGGCTATGTTCCAATAAAACTTTATGGGCATTGAAATCTGAATGTCATTTAGCTTTCCCTTATCACAAAATACTACTCTTCTTTTGATTATTTTTTCAACCACTTGAAAATGTCAAAAAAATTCCATTTGGCCTTACAAAAACAAGTAGCAAAGACCATGTTCTGAACATGGAAACCTCGCAAAGCTGAGCATGAGTCTAAGTCTTGGACTTCTTCCAAATCTGTTTCTCTTAACCTTCTCCTTGAGGTAATCTTTTTAGTATTATTTTAGGCAAATGGTTTTACTGAGTGGGCCCTCATAATGCTATGAGAAAGAAACTACTAGCACTATTTTAATATATAAAAAGTTCTTTCTACATCCTCACACTCTTCCTCTAAAATTTCACAAACTTGCAGTAATTTGTGGACACAGGCTTGTTCTCTAATTGGACAAAATTCAGGAAATATAGTACTTGAGAAATACTGACACGATATACTTACCTACCACATGATAACTACAATAAAACCAAGACCATTCTGAATAATACATGGGAAAGCATTAAGTAAAATTGTCCCCAATCGTGTTAATCAACACTTACTAAATGTTTACACAATGTTCCCGCTCTGCTCTTGAAAGTTCTGAATAATCACACTATTTGTATGTAAAAATAGAGTGAGAAAATTACCTACAGGTTTAGAATTGGGAACAATTTCACATTTCATAGAAGGAAGAATTTCAGTTAGGGATGCTAAAGAGCAATAATGAAAGTGAAATATGAATAATGAAAAATTCAAGAGTAGAGAAAGTAAAAGGCATGGAAGTGAGATAAAACAATTACCAGCATCTGTTAAGTTTTAACAAGAATGACCAAATAGACTAATGAGTTTGGTATCACAAAGGAAGCAGCTGGGCTTAAAGAGAAAGAGTCTATATGAACAATGACTGTAAGAGATGAAGGGAGAAAGGAGGAATAGGACAGTAAATCATCAAAATAAAACATTAAAATTAAGTCACCATTTAGTTAGCTAGTTACAATCCCCTACCATCATTCCTGCAATATGTAGTCTAATATAAAGGTATGCAACCATTATCTTCCCAATTACTGTACAAATTAGAATGCCACTATTAATGAGAGAAAGTTTAATAATCAAGTGGTGATAATAATATGCATGCATAAGAACATGCTATAGATAACTGTAAACTATGTTACTGCATTTACAACATGTAAAAGTGTCTAAACTTTGATAGTGGCTAAGAACTTTGGCACTTATTTCATCAATTTTGGGATACTAGGCAAATTATGGTAGACTGTTTATAACACCTGCAATGCTTCTGGAAGCTTTAATGCAAAAAACAGTAATTTTTAAAGAGAAAATCCTGTTTTTAAGCAACAGGAGTGTATAAAGAATACACTAATCAAGGAGAAATCTACATCAACCTAAGAACCACTGAAGCGTTTCTGAGTAACAACCCTGATTACAATCTATTAGGTGAAAAAAATTTCCTCAAGTAGCAAAATTATATTTGTATGATATGTCTCCCAAAGGTTAATAAATAAATTAGTCTTACAGTAGGGAACAAGGATAAGCACAAAGTGCTTTATACCTAGTAAGTGCTTAATAACTGTACCGAAGGATGACGGAGAAGAGTAGGGAAGGAGGGAGAGGAAAAACAGTAAGAGGGAACTGACATAAGCTTAATACCAAAATCTGAGTAAAGAAACCTACAGATAATTCTCATGAAAACATAAAAACAAAAATCCTTAATACAATATTAGCAAAACCAAATCAATAATATTAAACAGTTTTTGCAGAAGTGCAAGGAATTCATAATAAGAAATTATCACCTCAAAACAAAAACTGTCCATTTCAAGAAACACTTAATAAAACCCAGTGAAATAAAAGACACTTAATAAAACCCAGTATCTTTCCTTATAAAGCTCTTAATAAATGAACAATAAAAAGATTATCCTATAACATGATAATGGACATCTACCTCAATACATTCTAATGATGATACCTTAAAGGAATACCCACTAAAATTGGCAATAATAGAGGATGTTATCATTACCATTAACATTATTATAGAAGTTGTAGCCAATGAGTAAAAATTTAAAAATTAAATTGTATGTAAAGAGCAACTCAAAATAGACATTGTAGAAGACAAATACAAATTACCAGTATCATAATGAAAAGACGTAACAGATACCATAAAGTAGTAAACACATAAATGAGAATATAAGCAACTTAATGCCAATAAATTTAACTAAAAGGAAATGACTAGATTGTGTAAAACCAAAAGACTCTAAAATTGACCCCAGAAGAATCAGAAAATCTAGATTGTCCTCTATATGTTAATGTAATTTAATTTATACTTAAAAACCTTCCTGGAGGGCTTCATGAGTGAATTCTCCAAATACTTGTTTTTTAAAACAAATAATAACTAATGTTATACAAGCTCTTTCAGTAGAAGAGGAAACACTTCCCAAGGCATTTTATATGAGGCACCATACTCTGCTATAACCTGACAAAAAAGTGTTACAAGAAAAGTTACTGAACAAGAACCCTCATGAGTATAGACACAAAAACCCTGTAAAAATTAACAAAATATAGCAAATTTATTAAACAAAATTATATGACTGCGATTATCTCAGGAATGCAAAACTGATTTGACATTCAAAAATCAACCAATGGAATTCACTACAATAACAGAAGAAAAAAGATTCATGATCATATCAAAAGATGCAGAGAAAGCATGACAAAATTTAACATCTATTCATAAAAACTCTCAGAAAATCAGATATAAAAGCAAACTTCCTCAATTTGATAGATTATCTATAAGTCTATAACTAACATCATATCTAATAGTGAAATACTGAACACTTTCCCTGAAGAACAAGAAGTCAAGATTATCTGCTCTCAAGTCATCTATCAATATTTTACTGAAAGCCCTAGTCAGTGCACTAAGAAAAATAAAATGAAGACATAAAGTTTGGAAAAGAACTAAAACCAGTCTTCACCTGCATATGACATGATATCATACACAGAAAATTCAAAGGAACAGAAAAAACTACTAGAATACTAAGTGAATTTAGCAAGTACAAAGCAATGTACAAAAACCACAGTAACATAAAAGGGAGACAGAAAGTAAAACAACAATACCATTTATAAATAACATCAAATATGTAGGAATAAGCTTAACAAAAGATATGAAATACATCTATATTAAATCACAAAATACTGCAGAAAGAGATCAAAGAAGAACTCAATAAATGCGGAGATAAACAATGAATTGGAATGCCT